>JAXCGZ010017024.1:177500-192500 GCA_037179515.1 Halocaridina rubra
GAAACCTGCACAAATGATGCGTGAGAGATATATACAAAGATAGGAAGTTATTCAAAGAGAAAAAAAAAACACATTTCTTATAAACGTCAAGAAATTGCTATTGCTAGATGATATGATGGTTCCTCTTTGTCTTAAATGATACATAGAAAGATACAATCTTGTTTGGGCCATTCTGTTACTCAGCATATATTCACTGCCTATTAAAGTCATTTATTAGTCTATTTAATGGTTTCGCCTGTTCAGGCAGACGGTCAACTGATTCAGTGAGAGCCCGTGAAGGTAGTTTTATATGCCCCCAATTCATAAGTAAAAATAGGAGAGATATATAATTTGTCGTCAAAAACGCTCTGTGTTTGTTAGTTCATGTCTTATTTCTTGTTTCTTTCTCTTTTCTATGCTTTTAATAGGTAGAGTTAAACACATTTAACCCTTTTATTTGCTGAATGTTTCTAATTTTGACTCGTTTTACGATGTGTCTTTGCAAGACATCATCATAACCCTTAAATCTTTTGCTTGTTTTTATATGTACATGTTTGAGTATTTTAAGGTATAGAACATATGTGCATTTAACTATATTTTGTTATACAGGATATGTCACACAATATAGGATTTACTACAACCTTCAGAAAGGCCTCCTTCTTTGTAACCAATTTTGAAACTTTATTGTATTTCAGAATATTAAGGAAACACTTTTTAAATGCGGAATTAGACATATTTCTATTTGAATCGGTGTTGAATGTTTAAGTTCGCTCTAAATTTAGATTGATTTTTATTCCTTACGAATTCCATCATATAGGGTCTTCGTTTGAATTCATACATGCAATAGCCTATATCCTTTATCAATTTACGTTTAAGAATAGCTAAATCAAATTAAAGCAGATAAAATAGATTTCTTTGGAAATGGCAGGCAACTAGTGTTCCATTTATACAGTACTGCTCCGTCTATTTTTGTTTTGATATATTTTGACAATAGGAGACAGATCTTCCCATGTAACTAGCTGATGTGACATGTCTGAAAATATATCAACAGTAGGATCAAATAATATATCTGATATGGGTTTACACTCTCTATAAGTAAAATGTAAGTTCCTCGTTCTTTTTCACAGTCATGAGAGAGTTTATACTGTAACAACTTATTTTTTGACTTCATTCAAAAGTGTTATGCCACGTGTTGGAAAAGATTCGATCATACAGCTTGAGTGCAAAAATGAAAGCCTAGATCAGTAGCTGCCGAACTTTCTTCACTCTTGACGGCATAATTTGGATTTATTTGAGGATTACTGCTTGTGTATAATCATCAAATGGTTCGTTAATATTATGATCATATATATATATATATATATATATATATATATATATATATATATATATATATATATATATATATATATATATATATATATATATATATATATATATATATATATATATACATGCATGCATGCATGCATGCATGCATGCATACATACATGCATACATACATACATACATACATACATACATACATACATACATATATATATATATATATATATATATATATATATATATATATATATATATATATATATATATATATATATATATATATATATATATATATATATATATATATATATATATATATATATATATATATATATATATATATATATATATATATGGTCAGTTCCAAACCCTGGCTATATCGGGGAGGCATCAGAAGCAAATGATGGTAAAGAGGCCTAACGAAATGTGTCTAACCTATTCTTATATAATTGTACCCGCGGCTTTTCAAAGCAGTCGGCTTAAAACCCAAGATCCAATTACAATAAACAAATAAGCACATTATGATATGTGAAAACATGAATAATTTTTACCCTAACCGAGACTTGAACCTAGGACACATAATTACTGTGCCAAGGCGTTACCAACTACACCACAGAAGGTCTAAAAGGGAAACAAAGCTTACAGCTATATCTGCTATTCTAGGAATGAAAGCATTCTATGTGAATGCCACTCTGTTCATATGACAGTTTCATATAACCTCCTCACTCGTGTTTTCGTTCTTGCATTTAATTCATATCTCAAACTCATTTGGGACCAACAATAATCATTGTTTTCTATGCCTACAGCTACACTGAATATTCTTGGATATTCATCACACATCTTTTATTATCCCTTCACATCTGACAAGTCATTACACTCTAAATCTATGTCTCTCTTTACTTTATGTATTCTTCGTGCCCAGGCCCGATGAGGGCTGTTTTATTTATTTATTTTTTTGGCCCGTCCTGGTGTCACAATCATAAAAAAAAAAGATAAGCACATTACCAAATGTGAAAACATGAATAATTCTTACTCCGACCGGGACTTGAAACCAGGACTCATAATTACTTCTTCTTCTTCTTCTTCTTCTTCTTCTTCTTCTTCTCTCTTCTTCTTCTTCTTCTTCTTCTTCTTCTTCTTCTTCTTCTTCTTTTCGTCGTCGTCGTCGTCGTCGTCAACGTCTTCGAGATCTTCTTCTTCGTCACCTTTCTTCTTCATCTTCTTCCTCCTTCTTCTTTTTCTTCTTGAGGCTTTATCTAATTTTTTTTTAATTTTTATAAATGATCCCATTGCAAAGGAACTTTAAATTCATCCCATTGGAACAAATTTTCCTACAGCTTTTGTGGTGTTATTAACAGAATGTCTCAAATTGGGAGTGTCAATTATTCTCCTTCTTCTACATTTATTTACTTAAAAAAAATACATATGCTCTTAATGACTGGATTAAAAGCGCATTCATTTTACCAGTATGATTAGAGGTGGATTTTTTCTCTCTTAAATTTTCGGGGTGTGAATAATGGAGTCCAATGGGGTCATCTAAATTTGCAACACCCTGTAACTACCTGCCCTGAAACAAATAAGTTTTGAAGGACTTTCGGTATATGACTAAGTAAAAATTACAGCAACTGCATACACTTCATCCAAATGTCTAATATCACCTTCTTTATATTGAGATATTTAATTTATGTCTGTTCTTCTCTAGTTTTTTCGCTCGTTAGGAGCTGTTTGGTAATAAGCACAAATGTCCCCAACTATTAGGTTATTTGGATCGCTTAAAATTCATCCTTATGTTCATCTAAGAGAGTTTGCTTGTAAGTACACAATAACAACAAAGGTTCAAAAATTGTATACTTCAAAAGTAAAAGAGGCCTCTTGAAAATAGCCATAAAAGCTGTTTTGACACTTTTTATATAGTAATCTTCCCTCTCGTATTTGTCTCTTTTTTTCCATTTTCTAATTTACGACCGTCATATTGCGTGTAATTCCCATTCTCGTAATGAGGAATGTTACTTCCATTATTATGTGAAGGAACAACACCATGTAGTAGGTTGGCCCATGGCACAAACCGCCCGTTGCAATACTACAGCTGAAAGGTCTTCTGGACTTAAATAAAACTGTCCAGGAGAGTTCGATGTTGAGCCTTCCTTCAGTTACGGTTCTCTTTCTATGCCTACATCAACACCGAATATTCTTGGACATTCGTTGCACATGTCTTATTATACCTTCATATCTGACTAGTCACAATACACTTCCCATCTCTGTTTCTCTCTATGTTTTCTTTGCGCCCAGGCCCATGAGCGTAGACTTTATTTTCTTGCCCGTCCTGGTGTCACAATCATATATATATATATATATATATATATATATATATATATATATATATATATATATATATATATATATATATATATATATATATATATAAGCACATTACATATGTGAAAACATGAATTTTTTTTTTTACCCCGACCGGGACTCGAACCTAGGACTTATGATTACTAAGTCAAGGAGCTACTAATGCACCACAGAAGGTTAAAAGGAATCCAACCTTATAGCTTATATCTGCTATACTTAGGAATGAACGCATTCTATATGAATGCCACTATGTTCATATTACAGATTCCCCAACCTCACTCGTGGATTCATTTTCGCATTTAATTCAAATCCCAATCTCATTCGGGCATTACAATAACCAAATAAGCACATTACATATGTGAAAACATGAATCATTTTTTTTTACCCCGACCGGGACTCGAATCTAGGACTTATGATTACTAAAAAAAAAAAAATGATTCATATATATATATATATATATATATATATATATATATATATATATATATATATATATATATATATATATATATATATATAACTACTGATTGTCTATTCAATATGTGACCATCACAGATGCGTATTGCATCCTTTATGTTTGCAGACGGAAAGGAAGATTACTTTCGCAGTGGCATCATTATACAAAGCAGGGACACCGCGGTAGCGCAGTGGTCAGAGTGTTCTACTCGGAAAGTGAATAAACCCCATTCGATCCCACTGCGGGGTAATAGAAAGGACATCCTGTTCTTAAATCCCCAGCCCCAATCTCTCTGTGTCCACCCTTACACGAATGAATATATATATATATATATATATATATATATATATATATATATATATATATATATATATATATATATATATATATATATATATATATATGATTATTAGGGGGTCGCGGTAGCGTAGTGATTAGAGTACATGACTCGTAAAGTGGCAAACCATGTCCGGTCCCATCTCAGGTCGTTAGGAAAGACATCAGCCTTGACTCCCCAGCTCTAACCTATCTGCCTCCACCCTCTTTCGAATGGGGGTTAGCAATACCACAAGAAGCAGTAAATAACAGCAACTGTTATATGAAGCTGGAACACAAACTCTGTACTGATTCGGTGTTTACAAAATGCAGGTGTTACAGCTGTGCATTTTTCTCCTTTTCACTTGAGCGCAAAACGGAACAGAAGTCGATTTTTACCCCTTCCGATTTTATCATCTTGTTTTTCTCTGCCATTATTTACGGAATATGCTGCAATACTTTTTCTGTCTGAAAAAATTAGTTACAGGAATGTATTTCTAATTATGGCAATATGACTTGTATTATGGGTATTATATGCATACTTATGTGCACACAAGCTTTTCCACAGCTTTATCAGAGGAAAACTGAAGGTAAAAGAACAGGTTTTAAGGCTAAAGAGAGCGGATGGAAGCATCACTGAGATGGATGAAGAGATCTGCAAAGAATTGAACAAGGAGTTTCAGTCAGTATTTACAGTAGAAAATACCCCACCCCCTCAGATTGCATTGATAGAAGCTCAAGGGCCGGTATTAGAGAACATCAACCTTACAGCCACAGAGGTATGCAAAGCGCTGATGGATTTAGATGTTCATAAAGCTACAGGTCCTGATGACATATCCCCTCATGTGCTTAAAAAATGCGCAAACTCAATATCAGTGGCACTAAGTATCATATTTAAAAAGTCACTGGAGTCAGGGGAGATTCCAAGATGCTGGAAACAAGCAAATGTGATACCTATCTTCAAAAAGGGAAGGAGGGATACGGCTCTGAACTATAGACCAGTTTCCTTGACCAGCATAGTTTGCAAAGTTATGGAGAAACTACTAAGGAAACATATCTCTCTTCACTTGGAATCCTTCAACTTTTTGTCAGTGAGGCAACATGGCTTCAGAGAAGGTAGATCAACAGTAACAAACTTATTAGAATTTTATGATGAGGTAAGCCGAATCTTACAGGAAAGAGAGGGCTGGGCAGATTACATATTCCTAGACTTCCAGAAAGCGTTTGACACTGTTCCACATGGGAGACTTATTAGGAAGCTGCAATCAATGGCTAGAATAGGTGGAAATGTTTTAGAATGGATTAAAACTTACTTAGAAGGAAGGGAACAGAGGGTTAGAGTAAGACACTCAGTGTCTGAATGGAGAAGAGTTAGTAGTGGAGTTCCACAGGGTTCAGTTTTAGGGCCACTTTTGTTCCTTGTATATGTAAATGACCTACCAGAGTCTGTAAATTCATTCATGAATATGTTTGCAGATGATGCAAAGATTGTGAAGAAAGTAAAAAACGAGAACAATGGTAGAGAACTTCAGGAAGATCTAAATAATCTGCATGAGTGGTCAGAAAAGTGGCTAATGAAATTCAATACTTCAAAATGTAAGGTAATGAGAATGGGTACAAGTGCAAGAAGGCCCAAGCTTGACTACTCGGTGGCTGGAGTACAACTTCAAGAGACAGAAAATGAGAGAGATCTAGGAGTAAACATACTGGCAGATTTGTCTCCAGAAATACATATAAATGGCATAGTAAGGGCAGCATATGCATTCTTATCAAATGTAAGGGTAGCCTTCAGGCACATGGACAAGGAAATGTTCAGAAATATTTATGTAGCCTATGTGAGGCCAAAACTCGAATATGCAGCCCCCTTTTGGAATCCGCACTTGAAAAAGCATATAGCTAAGCTTGAAAAAGTTCAAAGACATGCCACGAAACTGGTGCCAGAAATACGCAATCTCAGTTATGATGAGAGGCTGAGGGAATTAGACTAACCATCACTCGAAGCTAGAAGAGTGAGGGGGGATATGGTGACAGTCTTTAAATTCCTTCATGGTTATGATAGAGTGGATAGGGATCGATATTTTGATATGGCTGGCTCTAGAACTTGAGGTCATAGTTTGAAGCTTCGTAAGAAAACTTCTTTGCAGGATGTAAGGAAATACTTTTTCAGTGTAAGAGTAGTTGATAATTGGAATTGGCTAAGCGAGGAGGTAGTTAATGCTATCTCAATCCCTAGTTTTAAGGACAGGTATGATAAGTATCACTAAGTCTAAAATGGAACCGATCAGGAGACGGGAAGATACGAGCTTTGGGCTCTTTCCCGTAAACACAATTAGGTAATCACAATTAGGTAATCACGTTTTCAGTACACAAGTATTCAGTATCTCTTAAACGTTTTCTTGTGTTTTTGAGTGACTAAGACTACAGTGAGTTAATCATACATAATTTCCCTAAATAAGAAATCCTGCAGAGTATTGTGAGTAAAAAACTTATATTTGTTGTACGACGAGACTGTCCAAATATTAAAGGAAAAAATTGAGAACATTTTCGTGAGGGGAAAGAGAAAGAAGCTGCCCTGCCCTGCCTTGAAGGAAACTTAGAAGAGTTGCCAGATGTGAAGCCATCACATCACATTACCTAATTTTTTGTGTAAATTGGGGAGAGCTATTAAGCCGTTCACCTGATCCTGTGGTTCCATATATTGTTAAAATCAGTATCCTTCCCATTTATATTAATTTGATAGCTAGTTTGAAACACGAAATAATTGAATAATTAAATAAATACCAAAAATACACCTGTCAACAGTACTGAGTTAAGTTGCCAAGTAGTACAGCTGTCTAATTTTCTTCATTTTTTTTCTTTTCTTTTCTTTTAGCTTTCTCTTTTACTATTTTTTTTATTTTGTATATATATTGAGTTAAATGTAAAGTCGAATACTGTGATAACATATCTTGGTTAGCAAGTGAGTTTATAGCAGAAACTGGTGGGTGCCTTCTCAGACACAAATTCGAATTTTCCTTCGGATTTGACTTTTGTTTTGTTGCATTTTTTTTCTTTTTCTTTTTATCCTCAAATTACCATAGTCAAATTTTTAAGTTAAGATGTGTTACCATAAAAGAGATAAACTGAGTCACTAAATAGTACTTATAAGGAGATATAAAAATTTTCTGTGAAGCTTAAATAAAAGTTTTTCTCTCTTTTTTTTCTCTTTCTCTTCTTCTATCTATATTCTGTGAGAGGGAAAACATAGAAATTAGGCCATCTCTGTCCCAAACCTCTCTCACCAATGGATCGGGAGGAGGGGTAGCTATTAGGAGACTAAAACAGAAAATCAAAGCGTTAGAGGCAATGGTTATAAGCCTTGATGAAAAAAATCGGAATATAGATAGTGAAATAAAAGAGAATGAAACACTCAGAGAGGAATTAAGATCTTTGGAGGAAGCAAATAAAGCACAAGGGCAGGAGAGAAAGGAACTAGAAAAAAGAATAAAGAAGCTGGAAGGGGAAAAGAGTGAACTAGAAACTAGAATTTCTATACAAGAGATAAAATCAAACAGCTGAATGACAACCTAAAGGAATTAGATGTTAGTTCATTGCTCTCTTCTGAGAGAGACGAGATTGCTGCTTGGAATGTCCAGATTAAGGAAAAAATTTAACAGTTCAGAAAAGAGTTCCAGGAGCTGAATATGGAAAATGATGCCATGAAAACTTCCTTTGCTGATGCACAAAGGGGAATGTGGCAGTATAAGAGGCTGTAAAGGTGGTGGCACTGGAAAACATACAAACAGTTGACTATAAATAGACAGTAATCGAAAAATTGAAAGACGTTGTGATGGAAAGGGCAAACCCACACATCAAACAGGCACTTGATAAGGAGAAGACAGTGGTAATCTCAGGCATAAGCAAATCCAGGAGCCAACATGGCAGGGGAGACTTGAAAAAAATAAAGCTTGGGTTGTAGACCTGATAAGAAAGCTTGGAGTAGTTTGTGGTCCTGAAGATATTGTAAACATACACCAACTAGGTAAATATTCGAGGGAAAAAAAGTCGAGACCAACAAAAGTAACCTTTGAGAGAGGGGAAACATGTAGGGAAATATTGCTGAGAAAAAAAATTCTAAAAGACCTTCAAGAATTCAAAGAAGTGTTCATTAGACGATACAGAACACAGGGAGAGATGGGAAAGATCAAAAACTTGTTGGAAGAGGCAAGAAAGTTAAATGAGGAAAGAAACGAAGAAGAGAAGAAAAAATTTAATTTCAGAGTTCTTCCAAACTAAGGGGAGATAAAGAAGATAATGACAGAAGATCAGGGGATGGGGCCTCATTAAGATTGTTATACACAAATGCTGATGGATTAGCTGGTAAGGCATTAGAATTAAAAGATAGGATTCACAACAGTAAGGCAGATATAGTAGCAATTACAGAGACTAAGTTGAGTGAGGACATGAACAGTGTCACAGTTTTCCTAAGGGCTTCAGAATACTAAGGGTTGAAAGATCTGAGAGGACTGGTGGAGGGATAGCACTGCTTATAAGTGAAAGGATTCAAGTTGAAGAAATAAACTTGGCTATAGAAAGTGAGTTCAAGGAATTTCTTGTTGCTCGCATAAATACTGGGTCAGGGAGCATTATAATAACTGTTGTATATAACCCACCAAGAAACCAGAATAGGCTTGAAGTTTATGAGGAAAGTCATATAGGTACTATTGAGGTCATAAACTCAGTTGTTAACATGGCACGGGAGAGATAACGTAGGATTTTGATTATGGGAGATTTTAATCATAAAGAGATAGATTGGATAAATCTTGACCCACACAGGGGTGAGGACTCATTCGGGGCAAGATTCCTAGATTGTGTACAAGGGAATTTCCTACACCAACATGTAATGGAACCAATGAGGGCCAGGGGTGGGGATGAGCCATCACTACTTGATCTAGTATTCACAGATAATGTGTTTGATATTCAAAAAATTGAGTATGAACCACCAATTGGAAAGAGTGACCACTGTGTGTTGTTGATGGAGTATATCATTGAAGATATTCTGCCTGAGAGTAGAGGCACTAAGGACAAGAGGAACAAACTTTATTTCCATTTCAATACAATGGGTATTCGCCAGCCAGGGAAAGCCCCAACCCCCCACTGTGGTGTCCATCCACAGCAGTTCCTGCCAGTAAACAGTTTAAACTCTCGGTCTTGGACGGGAACCGATCTTTCGACCTCGTGAATGCGAAGCCAGCGCGTTACCACTGTACTAGCCAGTACAGTGGAGATTACATCAAAATGAATGAGCTTTTTGCAGTTATTGACTGGAGAACCTTATTTTACAACAAATCTGTACAAGAAATGTATGACATCTTTTGTGAGAAATATGGGAAGATAGTAGATTGTTGCATACCTGTCACCAAAGTAGGTGTAATTCATGCCAGAGAGAAATGGTTCGATAATGGGTGTAAAAGAGCTAAGGAGTGGAGAGACAAATGCTGGAAAAGCTATAGGAGGAGAAAAAACATAAATGCCTGGCAAACCTAGGAACGAGCAAGAAATAACTACCTAAGTAAAAGGAGAGAGGCAGAGAGAGACTATGAGAGTGACATCACCAGCAAAGCTAAAGAAAATCCCAAGCTTTTCCACAGCTTTATCAGAGGAAAACTGAAGTAAAAGAACAGGTTTTAAGGCTAAAGAGAGCGGATGGAAGCATCACTGAGACGGATGAAGAGATCTGCAAAGAATTGAACAAGGAGTTTCAGTCAGTATTTACAGTAGAAAATATCCCACCCCCTCAGATTGCAGAGATAGAAGCTCAAGGGCCGGTATTAGAGAACATCAACCTAACAGCCACAGAGGTATGCAAAGTGCTGATGGATTTAGATGTTCATAAAGCTACAGGTCCTGATGATACATCCCCTCATGTGCTTAAAAAATGCGCAAACTCAATATCAGTGGCACTAAGTATCATATTTAAAAAGTCACTGGAGTCGGGGGAGATTCCAAGATGCTGGAAACAAGCAAATGTGAAATCTATCTTCAAAAAGGGAAGGAGGGATACGGCTCTGAACTATAGACCATTTTCCTTGACCAGCACAGTTTGCAAAGTTATGGAGAAACTACAAAGGAAACATATCTCTCTTCACTTGGAATCCTTCAACTTTTTGTCAGTGAGGCAACATGGCTTCAGAGAAGGTAGATCAACAGTAACAAACTTATTAGAATTTTATGATGAGGTAAGCCGAATCTTACAGGAAAGAGAGGGCTGGGCAGATTGCATATTCCTAGACTTCCAGAAAGCGTTTGACACTGTTCCACATGGGAGACTTATTAGGAAGCTGAAAGCAATGGCTAGAATAGGTGGAAATGTTTTGGAATGGATAAAAACTTACTTAGAAGGAAGGGAACAGAGGGTTAGAGTAAGACACTCAGTGTCTGAATGGAGAAGAGTTAGTAGTGGAGTTCCACAGGGTTCAGTTTTAGGGCCACTTTTGTTCCTTGTATATGTAAATGACCTACCAGAGTCTGTAAATTCATTCATGAATATGTTTGCAGATGATGGAAAGATTGTGAAGAAAGTAAAAAACGAGAACAATGGTAGAGAACTTCAGGAGGATCTAAATAATCTGCATGAGTGGTCAGAAAAGTGGCTAATGAAATTCAATACTTCAAAATGTAAGGTAATGAGAATGGGTACAAGTGCAAGAAGGCCCAAGCTTGACTACTCGGTGGCTGGAGTACAACTTCAAGAGACAGAAAATGAGAGAGATCTAGGAGTAAACATACTGGCAGATTTGTCTCCAGAAATACATATAAATGGCATAGCAAGGGCAGCATATGCATTCTTATCAAATGTAAGGGTAGCCTTCAGGCACATGGACAAGGAAATGTTCAGAAATATTTATGTAAGCTATGTGAGGCCAAAACTCGAATATGCAGCCCCCTTTTGGAATCCGCACTTGAAAAAGCACATAGCTAAGCTTGAAAAAGTTCAAAGACATGCCACGAAACTGGTGCCAGAAATACGTAATCTCAGTTATGATGAGAGGCTGAGGGAATTAGACTTACCATCACTCGAAGCTAGAAGAGTGAGGGGGGATATGGTGACAGTCTTTAAATTCCTTCATGGTTATGATAGAGTGGATAGGGATCGATATTTTGATATGGCTGGCTCTAGAACTTGAGGTCATAGTTTGAAGCTTCGTAAGAAAACTTCTTTGCAGGATGTAAGGAAATACTTTTTCAGTGTAAGAGTAGTTGATAATTGGAATTGGCTAAGCGAGGAGGTAGTTAATGCTATCTCAATCCCTAGTTTTAAGGACAGGTATGATAAGTATGACTAAGTATAAAATGGAACCGATGAGGAGACGGGAAGATACGAGCTTTGGGCTCTTTCCCGTAAACACAATTAGGTAATCACACACACACACACACACACACACACACACACACACACACACACACACACACACACACACACACACACACATATATATATATATATATATATATATATATATATATATATATATATATATATATATATATGTGTGTGTGTGTGTGTGTGTGTGTGTGTGTGTGTGTGTGTGTGTGTGTGTGTGTGTGTGTGTGTGTGTGTGTGTGTGTGTGTGTGTGTGTGTGTCTGTGTGTGTGTTTGAGTGTGTGTGTGTGTGTGTGCTTGCAACCACCTACTCATGGCGACCACACACACACACACATAAACATGCATATATATATATATATATATATATATATATATATATATATATATATATATATATATATATATATATATATATATATATATATATATATATATAATACACACACACACACACACACACACACACAGTTGATAATTGGAATTCGCTAAGCGAGGAGGTAGTTAATGCTATCTCAATCCATAGTTTTAAGGACAGGTATGATAAGTATCACTAAGTCTAAAAATGGAACCGATCAGGAGACGGGAAGATACGAGCTTTGGGCTCTTTCCCGTAAACACAATTAGGTAATCACAATTAGGTAATCACACACACACACACACACACACACACACACACACACACACATATATATATATATATATATATATATATATATATATAATATATATATATATATATATATATATATATATATATATATATATATATATAGCTATATAGAAATGTGGATAAATATTTAGATAAATAGATAGATAAAAGTATAGATAGATAGATAGATGTGGTCATGGATTTTGCTATGTATATATTTAGAATTATCCTTTCCGTTCCGAATTTACGTCACGGACTCCCTTTTCTACCAAGGGCTAGGACGTTTGCCTTCTTGCGAAGGACCTGCTTTGGCAAATTTAATCGTTAGAACTATTATCCGAAAATTATATTTACATTAAAGTTTGGAAAGCCAAATAGCTTTGGATATTTCCAACTTGTGTGACTGCTGTGAGCGTGCAGTTTACTCTGAGAGTAAATGCAGTATTGAATATCATTCTTTGCAGAGGAATACTTATGTCCGGATAAACAAAATTATTGTCCCCGTTTCAGTATCCGTCCTAATGATTCACATCTCTTTTTCGTACACTGGACAGACATAGGTCAATAAATGAGATTCGCTTACAGAGGCTCTCATGTAGACTCGTAGGTTTTTATACGGTTGGGAATATATGCTGGATTACATATTTGTACCTGCAGGGTTAAGTCTTACTCTTATTTTTCTGAAATCACCTTATGTCTGCCTTTACAAAAAGAATGCTTTGAAGAAAAAAAAACTTGCAGAGTTCTAAAACAGTTCTGAAATAACTGCAAAAGTAAATTGCTATTCACAAATGATTGATAACTATTTTTAGTGTCAAGTGAGGTTATTTTAGTAGTAAGTGTTAAAAGAAACTCTTTACGAGAGTAATTAAGCATCATATAATAGAAATACCTATCCAAAGGGAAGATAAAAATAAAATCTGCGCACCATAAAATTATCCCGTCTGTCACTGCGCATAAACAGAAGCGCGAGATGGGAAATTGTTTCAAGAAAATAGGCGTTGTCTATAATATAATCTTCCGTGACAATACTATGATATACCGGTATATCTCCCAGTCCTTCATTTGCTGTGGGGAGAGAGAGAGAGAGAGAGAGAGAGAGAGAGAGAGAGAGAGAGAGAGAGAGAGAGAGAGAGAGAGAGAGAGAGAAACTTCGTGGCATAAATGTATAAACACGCAGACCGAAGTAATGGAATGAATGAAGCTGAATGAGCGAGACAGTTGTTGTAATGTCGTTTGGGCGATCACTAGAAACGTATAGATATGATTTACCAAAATAACAAAACTCATGTGGCACAGAAACAACAGAACGATGCAAATAACCCATTCAGGTGAAACAAACCGACGCACTCAAATGCGACACCTGTTGTAGTAGCATGGCACCGGTGGGGAGCATATTATATTTTTTCACTCGGTTCTTAAATACGTATATATCGGCCCTAAATGTAGTTCGTGCTACCGTGAGAGTTGCTACTGGTATTGCAAAACAAATAAATGATTAATCCTCACCTAAATAAGGTCATTAATTTGAAAGTGCTATGGTTTGTGGTAGCGGTAGTAGCAGCCGTTTTGGGGGTAAGAGGAGGAGAGGTGAGTTAAAACACCCCTTCCCAGCCATTCTCGTTCAGCCATCCCCCCTTCTCGTTCCTGAGGGAAAGGTGGGCCAGGTAGAACAAGCGGGGATTGGCCCAGGCACAGAGAAAGAGGGGAGACAGGGAGGATGACGCAGATAGGGAGGGGGTTTAGGATGGCCAAGCCAGGAGGAGGAAGAAGAAGAAAAAGATGGTGGGCCGGGCCTGGTGCCTGGGTTGGGCCTCAGTTGGGCGGTGACCATGGCAGAGTGTGGGGCCCCGCGGTGTCTGCACGAGAAAAGACTAATACGGCGTGAGTTACTTCGATGGTCACGCAATACTACTCTGCTCTTAGGTAGGACCTTTCTCCGTCCCACCACCAACAAAAGCATCATTTTCACAGCCATTCCACAAGGACCATCTTATATTATATATTTTTTAGTGCCCTCTCTCCTCATTTCTGTTTTTGATGACTGAACAGTTCACCCCGTCAGTAGGAATCATAACATTCTGTTTTGGTGAAAGCCCCATGGAGTGTCATGTGTTATTCAGTATTATATATGTTTTTCAAAACCTTTAAGCTTTTCCATGTGATCATAATATAATGTGAGAAACAAGAACCGTAACCTATTGGTGTGTATGAGAGAGAGAGAGAGAGAGAGAGAGAGAGAGAGAGAGAGAGAGAGAGAGAGAGAGAGAGAGAGAGAGAGAGAGAGAGAGAATCGAAATATTACGAAAGATTACCGTAGCTTTTTCTCAAATAATGGTATCTGTTGTGATAACCTTGATAAATACCGTATTTCATTTAGCTATGAAACATGTGTCTCTATCATCTGATATGTAGTTAATTTCAATTTTTCGTGTTGTTTAACTGTTACACCTGTATAACTTTTAGTATCTGCAAGTAATGTAAATTATTTGGTATCTGCAAGTAATGTAAATTATTTGGAGTAGTCACATGTGTGTGCGATTTTCAATA
>JAXCGZ010017025.1:0-2500 GCA_037179515.1 Halocaridina rubra
GAGTGTGTGTGCGTGTGAGTGAGTGTATTTTTGTGTATTTGTAAGTGTATATTTGTGGGTGTGTGAGTGAGTGAGTATGTATTTGTGTATGAGTGAGTGTTTGTGTGTGTGTGTGTGTGTGTGTGTGTGGCGGAAGAGATCTATGATGAGATCTCTCACAAGGGATAGAGAGAAAGGAGAAGATGATATGCAAGATAAGATAACAAAAGACATATTTACAAATGGATATGGAGAAAAAATAATGTGAGTTTTGGAGGGTTTATAAGTAGATTCTTTAAGCCACTAAGGAAAGTAAACTTCAAGAGAGATTTCCATGAAAACGAAGATTAGGGATGAAAATAAAATGAAAGTGATGAGAAAAATGCTATAAAATATAGAATATTTATAAACCTGTAGCAAATGAATGTTTCGAATGTGAAATTCAGACCTTTTTGTTGCCTTCCTAAAAATGAATAAGAAATTGCTGGAAAATTAATATTTTCAAGGGAATATATATATTTAGATATATGCAAATATTAACAAGGCTTTAGTAATATGAACTTTTCACGAAATTACATTCAGGTTTCCTTGAAATAAAAAAGTATATATATAAACAAAACTTGAAAAGTAAAAATTTAATTCTTGGGTTATTTTAGCTTTAAGTTCAGAGCCTGTAATTTCTCGAGAAATTAAAAGAGAGCCTTGGAGTAGACATAAGTATCTTGAGACTAATTTTAGTAGGGAATAGTCTGTGTGTGTGTGAGAGAGAGAGAGAGAGAGAGAGAGAGAGAGAGAGAGAGAGAGAGAGAGAGAAACATGCTCATTGTCGTAGAAGTAGTTGTATTATTCCAATAGTACGACTTTTAGTGTTAAATTACCTTCAAGGGTACACCAACAGTAACTACATCTCCCTGCCATGTTTTGATTTGTGGTAAATAATCTTTTCTTTTCTTCGACTATAAATAGTTTGTGTCATGGAATGAGAACGGTCTTACGTCACGGACTTTCTTTGCAATAGACTTTGGTTTTGGCAAGTGTGACCGTTACCCGTAGTGAATGCCCTCTTTAACCATAAACCGTGGCGGGCCACGAAATTACGACCTGACGCATCAGAGTCGCAAGCGTTACCACTCCTCCACGGTGGCCACAGTCATAGGATAAGACCAGTTTGATCCTATGAAAGAGGTCGGTCTTTCCAAAAGACTCGTGTCTGAACTAGCTTATTTATCGTATTTTTCTCATTAATATTGCATCCTCCAACATAACCCCCCCTTCCCATTTTCCATCCCCCCCATTTCTTACTATTTATCTCAGCTTATATGAGTGTCTCGTGGGTCTATTTCTCCCCCGACGAAGAGCCAGAAAATCAATATGCCATTCGCCCAGACCCAATTTTCCGCGGGTTTCACACCAAAATTTTTGCAGCCCCTTTTATGGTTAATTTTCGTGTTTGTGGATGTTGTTTTTGTAGGTCCCTTAGCTTGACAAGATTCTCTCTCTCTCTCTCTCTCTCTCTCTCTCTCTCTCTCTCTCTCTCTCTCTCTCTCTCTCTCTCTCTCTCTCTCTTCCTTATGGTAGTATTTTTGTGCAATGCCAATGCTTGTGTGGGTGAGTATAGGTACGGCAAAAATAATTCATGTACTCATTTAGTCGATTTAGTATTTATTTTATTATATAGTGTTTGTAAAGTCCATACTTCACTCTTTTATCCTACGTATCTTAATTTTGTTTTCCATGTCGTAAAACACACACACTCACAATACATTTTGTACTGAATCTTGGAATACAGCACTAGTAATTTTTTGTACAAATAGAAATGTCAGACTGGTTAAAATGACATAATTCCTATTTTTTTCGGTTTTACTCTAACAGCAAGGAGTGTCAGTCCTTGTCGCTAGAGAGAGAGAGAGAGAGAGAGAGAATTTTGTTAAATATACAACTCCAAGAGAAGGTTGAATTATTTAACCATTAGGATTCATTCATCTTTTTTCTTTTTCTTTTTTTTATTTATATTAGGTTGACTTTTTTGTAATACTGCTTCTATCACCACCACTACTTCTTTTACTCTCACCACCACCACCTTAAATACTGCTGATGCTGCTACTTTGGACAGCTCTGTAACAACTACATCCGCCTAGGTTTTACTGCTATTGCTGTTATCACTACTGTTACTGTTACCATTACTATTGTTAGTAATTTCTACTTTCACGGGCCTGTAGAAATTGCTCCTTTAATCATAATATGATAAGAAGTGTAAGTAATGCCAACAATATGAGTTGAACTTTTTTTTTTTTAATATCGCATATCCTTACATATACTTTTCTCTTTATTTCAGGTATGTGTATATATTACCGAGATTATACAGATTTTTGATCATACAAAGGTAAGGTACAATACTTTTGTATATATATATATATATATATATATATATATATATATTATATATATATATATATATATATATATATATATATATATATATATATATATATTAAAACACACAAAAAAAAACTTCTTGTCC
>JAXCGZ010017025.1:7500-12500 GCA_037179515.1 Halocaridina rubra
CACACTGTTTTTTTTTTTTAAGAAATGAAACGGGCAGTAAAGATGTTTTATAACACGTGACAACCCCTGTGAATCTGTGAAGTGCGCAAGACACCTATATATATTTTACTGAGAAACTATAATTAGCAGCTACCTCCTTTGTTTGCGATGTCATCACTACTTACGGGAGGAATTTTTTTTTTCAATATTGATTATAGCAAGAAACAATAAAAAAACAACTGGTCGAATACTGCAACTTGTACCATATTGCGAGTAATAATTACATTGTTGTAAGGTAATGACAGTGAATGGAATAAGTATCTTCTCTCGTGTTGTGTTCCTCAAGGACAAGTTCAAGGCTGACTGAGAAAGCCTCCAACCTGAAGTCCGTTGACCTGTGTGGTGTTAACAAAAAAATATATATTTATTACTTGTATGGAGTGATCAGAGGGAGTTAATTTATTCATTTTTTTTAAAGGTGGACTTGGTTTGCATTGTTGCATAATCTTCCACCCCCCTCCCTTTCCCCCTCTTGGATATGATTAGCCGTTTCGTGACGCACCTGAGAGGAGTATTCGCTGTTCTTTTACGTTCGCCTTGACTTTGCCTTTGAGATAATAATACTAAAGAGTGCAGGCATGCCACCCGTAAAAACTTTTCGTATCGCTGAATTACTCCTCAAACCACCACCACATTTTCTGACAGCACTTGCTGGTTTATTCCTCCCCTCCCTCCCCCTCCTCTTTCTTTACCTTCTCCACCCACCACCTCCTACCTTCACTCCCCCCATCGTTTTTTCCCCTTATACTGCTTCCTCCACCTCCACCAAAAACAGCAACAACCTTTACATACTCGAGTTATATGAGTATTTTTTCTTGTTTTTATTTGCTTTATCAGTGTTTACTTGTACTCTGCAGCTGGGTCTTCCTCTCATCCCCTCCCTGCCTGAAGTCTCCCGCCTCATAGCACCGTCATTTTCCTTGCTAACCTTCTGTGTTCATTGCAGTTTGGGTTATTGATTAGATTTAGCAATATTTTTCCCCGCTGTCATGGGCGAGAGGCGAGTAGGTGGAGGGTGTTTGTCTCCTTCCAGCAGTGGGAGGGGGAGGGGCGCTAACCTTTGCAGTGGGAGAAAGAGGAACTTTCCATTTTTTAATGGGATGATGCTTCTGTGGAGGAAGAGGATTTTCTTTCCATGAGGGGGTTCCGTTCCATTGAGGAGGAAAAAGAAGTGTCCTCCAGCAGTAGGAAGAGGAGGTGTTTTAGCCATTCCAGTGGGAGGTAGGGGAACTTTTCCTTATTCTTGAGGGGATGATACTTCTGTGAAGAGGAAGAGGATTTTCACTCCATGAGAGGGCAGTAAGAAGAGTTTTTCCATTCTCTTGAGTGAATGATACGTCAGTTAGAAGTGGAATAGGATATTCTTTCCATGAGGGAGTATATTCCTATTAAGAAGGAGAAAAGATGGTATGTTTCCCCTTCCCCCAGTAGTTAGGAGGAGGGATTTAGGATTATAGGTGCCTGTATTTGCTCATTTGGTATAGCTGTTGTGAACTCAGCAGGCTTATTAAGTACATTAGGTGTTTCATTGGTGTGTGGCCTACCGCGACATTTAATGATATGTGATTCATATTTGTTATGAATTATAATGGTATGAAACTAAAGTCACGTTAGGGCACAAACAACTACGTGCATCTCGAAAGATGTGGGGCTGAACTTACTTTTGCTGGTAAGCTTCTTGGATGGAGTAATAATAAAAATCGTAAAGAGTGTTTCCTTCAAGTCATAACCACCTCTCCAGACGGCCTGCATTAACTCATAAAGATATCTTCCAGAGATGGAAGATTCATAGCCATTTGTATATATGTAATACAATTTTAAAATATAGGTCAGCAGTAGTCTTGTCTTTATAGAACTAGGAGCGTAGGTTTACCTGGTGCTGAACACCTGGCCAATAAAAAATGGACATAAAGTAAATAAGTGTCTTCTTAAGAAGGCATCGAATTATTTTCCATAATTTTATATAATGCCTTCCACCTTGTGTGTGCACGTGTGGAAGAATTAAATTGAAAGTTTACTGTTAAGCTTTGCAGCACAATTTGAACTAATTTCGGGAAAAAATATTGTATTTCAAAATATTAATATTTTCACTCCCCTCGTTACCTCAGCCACTTAACAGCATTCGAACTCTTGCCAGATGGCTTGAGCTTAGACAAGCAATCTGTGCCGATTATGACTCGTATTATGCCAGCACTCGTCCTTTTGGCTTTGTTAGACACATGGCAGATACATACACACGCACTGGTTGTCAAACCCAGGCCAAGGTCGCATTCTTGCGGTATATAGTCCGGGATGGGACATGTTTTGCACCCGTCTTTGACTTGTTCTGGTTAATGAAACAACAAGGATTTTGTGTTCTTCCTATTGTTGCAAAGTAGCCTGCTCTCTCTCTCTCTCTCTCTCTCTCTCTCTCTCTCTCTAAGCATTTAAAGAGATTTGGTTTTCTTATGACTACAGGTTTATGGACATTTGCTTATTTTGGCATGCCAGTGTTGCTCTGGTCACAGCTTCTTAGTTTGAAATGAGGTGTGTTCCATGATTCCCACCGACTCAAAAGTTATTTTCCTTTTATCCTGAGTCTAGCTATTTATACCATGACCCCATTCTCTTCTGCCAGGGGGGTGCCAAGCCAAAAAACACATTTATATCAGATTAAAGAGTATTTAAAAAGAAATAGTAACAAAATCTGGGTACCTGTCAACAATCAATTTTGTCGAATAGCTTTCGTGCAACTAAAAAAAAAATGTTACGTAAGACGTTTTCTTCTACAAGTAAGTAGATTCGATTTAATTTTCTCTTGTTTTTGAGTGTGAGTAATCTACTCTCGCATTTCCTGCGTGTCATAAGAAGGAACTGAAAGTGATAAAATAACAGAGATCGCAACCACTTCCATTCGGAAATTTTCAACTTGTCGAAAAACAGCTGAGACAATTGTGGGCAGCCTTAGAAGCAAGCGGCCCTTGTTGTTTCATATATATATATATATATATATATATATATATATATATATATATATATATATATATATATATATATATATATATGTGTGTGTGTGTGTGTGTGTGTGTGTGTGTGTGTGTGTGTGTGTGTGTGTGTGTGTGTGCGTGTGTGTGTTAGGATTCCACACTTGGATCGTGAATGTGCTTTGTCTACTCTGTAAACGCTTTTCTCTTTGGGAAAGCTTTAGTGAGAAAAGTTTTACAGCTGATTGACAACCATATAAATTTACTCTTCAGTTTCTGAAACCATGAGAATATGAATTACAATGGTCAATTACTTGCATTTGAAGATGTACTTTAGCTGGTAATTAAAATGGCAATTACATGGAAGTAGTAATGAGGATATATTTTTCTTACATACATGCATACATACATACTAGGTTACACTTTTCACGGATAGGATTATTATTTACCTTAATTTATAAATAAATATTTAATAACGTATGTAAATAGTCTTATATCAATAATAGCTCAATGTTACTGCAATTTTTTTCTATGACTACTTATACACCGAATATATTTGGATTTTCGTTACACATCTCTTATTATCCCTTCTCATCTGACAAGTCACAACTCTTTACATCTTTGTTTCTTTACTTTGTTTTCTTCGTGCCCAGGCCCGATGAGGGCATTTTTTTTTTTCGTCCTGGTGTCCCATTTATGTATAAAATAAAAAAACAAAATTAATTCTCTCTCTCTCTCTCTCTCTCTCTCTCTCTCTATATATATATATATATATATATATATATATATATATATATATATATATATATATATATATATATATATATATATATATATATATATATATATATATATATATATATATATATATATATATATATATATATATATATATATATATACGCCTTCCTGGAATTAGTAAGATGCTTATCAGTGTTGCCATGGTAACCAAGATCCTTGCAAATTGTCATCATCCCGGCATTTCGAAAGAAGTTAGAAATAGCTCTGTTGCTGGTATAGGAACTGAGAAATGTGGGACCTCCTCTTGATTTGAGAGAGAGAGAGAGACTTCTAGAATAAGGAGGAAAGTAAAAAGAAGAATCTGTTTATAAGTTAATAAAACGGAGAAGACTTGATGAGAGAGGGAATAGCGAAAAGGAGAGAAAAAAAAAAGATGCATTTGCGCAGAGGAAGAGAGCAAATTGGTGAAGAAGGGAAAGTGAAGAGAAAACGAGACGACCGGAGATTAGATGTGATAAAGATTGGGTGTGGAGAAAGAGTGAGTAGGAGATAAGAAAAATAGAAATAGCGCCGAATGAATAAACAAATTTAGCAAACGTATAGGATCAGGTAAAGATTGGCAACTCCCATAGTCTTGAATGGCCCGTATTATTTGATATTCTGGGAGTCGATATGTTGACCTGCTCCAACTTACAGCTTCTGCCATCATCCAGCGCATAAATAAATTGAATTTGAATTTACTGAAGCCTGGCATATGTTACAGACAACAGTACGCGTTACTTATCCAGTCCAAGGTAATATAACCTTACCTAACTTAGCCTATTCCTCTCTCTCACCAGCATTTGTCCTAAGCGGTCTTTGTGCATTCGTTAGCTCATGGAGACTAGCTTTGAATATTGGCTCAAAGTTGCTACCAGATATCAGTGCTGAGACCAGCTCTAAGTTGAGCTAGGTGCCCCCCCCCCAGTGGTTAGATTTCATTAACTAACTTTTTGTTGTTGATGGATTTTCCCATTATATCTATCTATCCATATACATGAGCCATTTTCCCCTTCTAAGGGGAGTGGTTGAGTCAAGGAAAAATACTCTTGACTCTTTGGGAAGAGAATATACAGAGACATGAATTCTCAGCCCCCATGTTCCTCCTATTTAGTCAACTCTTACGACACGCAGGGAAACACTGAAGAAGTATTCTAGCCCACCCTCCCTCATGAATCAAGTCTTATTCGGCTGAGAGCTTGAGCCAAGCTTGAAGCA
>JAXCGZ010017025.1:15000-32500 GCA_037179515.1 Halocaridina rubra
CTCCGTCAACCGTTATGTGCTGGGGTTGACGTAGTGGATATTGCTATTCCACCGTAAGCCACCGCTGACGTATGAGTTTTGGACTTCCACTTGAACTCACACTTTATAAGATGACTGGGTTACCTCGCCGCTTGTCATCACTGACGTAGGGCTTTTCCTCCTACGTTTATAGTTACTTTAATTATTATGGTAGCGTGGTCACAAGTTAATAAGTGCTAGTGCCTGAAGGGTACAAGGTAAGAATGGACAATTAAGGTAACGTGGTCACAAGGCAAGAATGGACAAGCAGTAGTTCCTTTACTTATATTTATTCTAGAGTACAACACAACCGATGACGCCTCAAATGCCCCTATGCCTCAAATGGCCCAATGGCCCAATGGCCCAATGGCCCCCCACCCTATGACTATCACAGTCTATGATCTATTCGTGCCCCTGGCAATATCTAACTAAGTGTCTCTGCCCTGGGTGGCTCTTTAAATACCCCCAGGGGCAGGGCGTGGCTTAACATCCAATTCTCCAATGAAATCAGTCAGATCTAGTCCAGCTAATCAGCGCCAGGTTCAAAGTGGAATTCCACCTACTTCCGGGGGAGGAGTTATTGGGCATTTCTCCTGGGCGTGTACCTGCGTACGAAACACAGTTCATGTTTCGTGTGGTTTAGGAAAGGGCTAACTCTCGGCCTTTCCCACCCTCAGGTACTCCATGTTGGATGCCAAGCCTCAGGGGTCCGGTCACATATCTCCTTGACGCCCTCTACAAACACTGGCCGCACCGCAGGGAACAAGTGGGGAGAGTATTCTATTTCACCCTAGCCTCACATGTTTCTCTTCACGACTTGCGGTGTTTTCGAGGACCGAGGGTCCCTTATCCTGTAGGCCTCTTGGGGGGGGGTGCATGGCGCCTGCGGTTAGTTCCAGGTGCCTAGCCACAACTCTTGGTGGTCCCAAGGGGACACATGGGCGGCACAAAAACTCATTAAAAGTGAGGGCATGTAATAGAATATCCGTGGCCTCGACTAACCATCACCCCTCAAGAGCTGTTACAAGTTTCAGATTCTGGCTTCAGCATGGCGGGCTGGCTTCAGCATGACAAAAGTCATACGACATCCCTCCCAACCAAAACTGAAATATCTCTTATTTCAGTCGAAGCATGGACTAGTTTTCCGGGAGCTCTTGGACATATCCTAGCTAACATTAGTTTACAATAGAAATGGGGCCGAATTATTTAAGCTATTTTCTAAGAATTCCTATACAAATTACACAAACATAACATATATAGAGTACCTTTACAGACAACTAGAGCATGCAGGGTCTATGTCCTTGTTGGAAATCTGAAATACAAACATATTCTTATCTCTAAAAACAACATAATTCCAGTGTGGAACTAATATTAAACATTAATTAGGATCAAAAGGTCAGTTTAAATCAAAACATTAATTTATCTACTTCTCTCGTTTTAAAAGGCAAAATTGAGTTAATTACAGTAGGATTATGACTCATTTAGAACATTAGCAAACAATTAAGTAGAGTATTAGCATGTATAAACAGGTAAAATGCAATAGACTATAACATCAACAGTAATTTCTATAAGAGACCCTACCTTCATAAATTCTATTCCTATCATTATTAGGGGCATTGATTTGTCTTAAAATTAAGCCTTAAAAACTACTCCTGAAACAAAACATGTTTGACTGTGTGTAAAGTCAAAATATTTATCGGTTTTTATATGCAATTACTATTCAGAGACCATTTAACATAAAAACTCAATGAATCTAAGGATTAAATCATAATTCAAATAATAAGAATGCTAAAACAAAACACTAATATTATTTAAGCAGAAAATAACTTATTAGTCTTAGTTCTCATCTTACACTTTATCAATGGCACTTACTCAACACTATATTTAAGGGAGACTCTGAGTTTGCGCTTAAAATTTTCTTAAAGCTAGCAAAACAAAAAAATAAACGTAAAAATAAAAATATTTTGTCTCCCCTTTTTTTTTCTTTTTAAAATACCCTTTTTTCTCTTTTCACTAAAGTTCGGACATGTATAGGGATCATTTTTTTCTTTCTCATTTACGTGGCTTTTAAAGGTATTATTTAAAATATTTTAAAATATTTCTGCGTTTCTTTTCCTCTCTTTTTACTACCGTTATGACTCGTACGGGGATCTCCTTGTTTCTGGGATTTCATCAAGATTACCTGGGTTTTTAAAGTAGTTTTAAAATTTTTATTCTTTTAGGACTGTCCTCTCCCTGTCTTAGGACGACTTTTAAATTCCTCTGTCTCGGACGACTTTCGTTTTCTGTCTAGGACGACTTTCGTTTTCTGTCCCTTGCTCATGAATTCTTGCTAGGTGCGATTCCCCGGTCTCTCACGGGGACTCTTACGCTTTCCGATCCCCCGCCCGTCCTCGCTACAGGCCCAGGTTTGTTGCCATCACCCTGTTTCTCGGTTGGGCACAACAAAAAGGACCAGGAAGGGGCCCCACCTCTCGCGAATCCTTCCAGCCTGGCTTGCTCGTCCTGCCCTCGACCGATCTTGACTAAGACCTCCCACGCAGGAGACCTGCAGCGTCACAGCGTTACTAGTTCTGTACGGTCCTCTCACACGTACCTTCGAAGTAGAATGCGGGATGAAAGTTTGAACCTCTGTCACTACTACAGTACAAGGAAGGTTCCCTATGACTTCAGGGTACCAACATTGGCCACACGTTGGTAATCGAGGCTATACTTTGCCTCCCCTGCAACTGCAAGTGATTGCAACCTCTATTCAATGGGCATTAGGGACTTGTCTGACGGACAAAATCTAAAGACTTTTAGAACTTGCAGGTCGGGGCTGCCTAGGAATAGGGTGGTAAGGGAAGGTATGTGTCTACACAACTAGATTATTATTCCAAGATACTTAGGACTTAGCAACTGCTACATAGCATTACTCTACTATAAATGTCAAAAAGAATAATCATTAAATGCTGAGAAAAGCCACTAAAGAAACATTCTTATTAGCGGTGGCTACAGTAACATCAAGTATGAATTCAGATAAAAGATACAAATCATCAAGTTACTGCTGATTTCATTTCAAAAATAATAATTAGCAACAGGCCATTGAGAGATAGCAACAATATCAGTCAACATAATAACATTACTAATAATCATGATTAAAAAAATAGAATAATAAACAATAAAAATAAATATACTAAATCAGAAATATCAATATATATACAATGGAGACTGGCATTCAGAAGTAAGAACAGAGTTCTATACTTATTTTTTCATAGTGATGCTTATTCTAACACAGTCTCCTTTAATATTCAAATTCCTGCTGTCGTAATCAATGTATATATATATCGCATAAGTGGCAACTTGCTGGCTCCACAATTTGTCAATGGGAGTTCTATCTATTCTCTAAACAGTTGCGACATGTGGCAAAAATATTTTAGGCAAATGGCGGTACTACCGAGATCTTATCAGTATTTATGCAATAACAGCATGCAACAATCTATCAACTGAAATAAAATGTAGGCACAATTATCGCCTAGCTTTGCTGGAAAAAATCACACACAAAAAAAAATCAAAGACGGCTACATTCTTTTAGCATCGAACGGAGCCTCTGTCAGGCTCAGAGTCGAGTGAGAGGTAGGAGAGAGAGAGAGAGAGAGAGAGAGAGAGAGAGAGAGAGAGAGAGAGAGAGAGAGAGAGAGAGAGACTGACTGGGCAACCGCGAAATACGTTGCGGTCTTCACTCACAAGTCAGCTGAGATGGGCCTCTTCCTTTTAACTTGTACTGAAAATAAAAAAGTGTCGCAGGGTATCTCTAATAATAATAAATAAACAAATGAACGTGAACAACGTTAGCAATGACTATCGATAGTCTTATGTTTATTGTCAGCGGCTATTCTCATTCCTGATTAAAAAAAACGAAAGCAAAAAGAACTTAGTGTACAACTGCAAAACTGTCGAAGCATAAATCCATTCCTCTCTGTTTAATCTTGAGAAGGACTTTACTGTAACGGCATACACATCCTTGTTTATAATGACAATCTCTCTCTTTTCATGCTATAAGTCAGAGGGTTAAGTCGAAGCGCACCCACTCTGATTAAAATCATATTTGACAGTATCCCTACTATTATCAACAAAAGTACAAATATCCTTTTCGCAACAACTTCTTAAAAAGGACTTAAGTGTCATTAATTTTAACTTTAAAACTCAGCAAATAATCTCTAATAATCTCAATTATCTTTAATTAGCCCGATTGTAATCTAAAATTCATGAAAATGCTAGGGATTAACCATGGTTATCTCTGGATAATCTTTTCAGAATCCTTTAAGTAAGATTTTAAAGATTTCTTCAATACAAAAAGGACTATAACAAAAACGGGTATCTAAGAATATAAAAAGTCTATCTCTGTGTATGCAATAATAAAAACAAAAGTATATCTCATTATCAACAGTAAGGAATACATTTTGCTTAAACTTCAAAATCTCGTACGGAGTTGTACATAAACAATTCAAACATAAAATATATCTTCTTTTACTATCTCGAATTTCGTGTCAGCTCTCACTCTTTCTTTATGACCAAGCCGAAATAATTTTGATAAAACATTATCATGGCTAAAACTCGCAAAGTTTTACTTTATCAATCTAACACATCTCTTCAGACAAATAATGTATATACTGCAGCTAGCAAAGAAAATAAAGAATCATTCATAGATTCACGTCCTTTATCACGTAACACCTATCTTGGAATCTCTCGGAAACCGAATAATAATCTCAACGGCGGAGTAGGGGACAAAACAAAAATAAAACAAACTCGGCATTTCAACCATATCTGGGCAGGTGGAGAATTACGTTCTCATCCATATCTCTCACTAGATATTGCAACAGCGCATCACCTCCCATAAATACACTCCGATATGGCATGCAGAAGGACCTGGCGGAGCAGGGGAACGATCCTCGCAGACTCCCCAATCATGCTTCCTAACGGTACTTTTCCGCGATTTCACCCCCTAGAGCAACCCTCCCATTATACCCCCAGTCATTCATACTCACTCGCTATCACATTCGCTATATCACTTTCAAGTCAGTCATCTCCTTTCTGTCTGTGAAAATCCCTTTTATTTACAACGTTGGTTTTCCTTTCCCTTATCTCTCTGAAGGAGATTAAAGGTGAAATCTCGGCTGAGCCGTGCGGTTACAGACCTTTTTTTTTTTTTTATTTATTCAGATAACTGTACATGGGGACATGTGCACATGGGCACTCCCAGTCATATTGTAGTTGATAACATTACAATCTATGTGGTTATGTAAAAATAACATACTAATAGAATTTGCAATTAATTTAAAATATCATAATTAATAATAAATAATTAAATGCAATTAATTTAAAATATCATAATTGATAATAAAATATAGTGTAATAATTGAAGAGTACTTGAAGAGTAATCATTGTGACAATATTTTCAATAGCCCTTGTTGAGTGCTATCATTTAAATTCCGTACTACTGCAGACAATTTGAAGCAGATATAGAATAACAATTTTCAGGTTAGAATAATAAGTAGGTACATACATATATATATACACACACACACATACACACACACATATATATATATATATATATATATATATATATATATATATATATATATATATATACATACATACATATATATATATACATGCATGCATTAATTAGATGAGCAATAGAAACACCACTGGGGCTTCATAGTCCCATTCTAACGAACAAACAAACACTCTACTCCCTTGAAGCTACGTTTGGGTGACACTGAAAACCCTTCCCTATTCTAGGACAGCACAAACTACTCTAATTTACTCTTACTTTCGCCTGCATAGCGTGAAATCAAAAAACTCATCACTAACTAGTATCACGAAATTTTTTTATTCTTCAAAAAAAAACATGCCACACACGTATCGTAATGTTAATCCCTTCATCCCAACACAAAAAGAACGATCTGTCGTTTATGTCCTTCCCTCGCTAAAACATTACTCCCGCGGATAAAAACAAACAAAAAAAGAAAAAAAGCTTAAAAACAGGCGCAATCGTAACACTCGATTTCTTACGCTTTAAGAAATTAATATAACAATGATTTTACACGTACTTTAAAATATCAAAGCTCAGTACAATTACTACAGATTCACAATAACGAGGTTGGGAGATCGAATGGTCACTTCCGCATTCTTTTCTCGAAAACCACACGTGGTTTATGAAACTCTCAAAAGCAGATGCACGTATATTTCTCACTATAATTCTTACGCTTTAGAAATTAATATACTGTAACAGTGATTTCACGTGCATTAAATTTGTCAATTAAAAAGTCGATACATTCGCGCTCTTAAACTTCAATCTAAGCATTAATACACATAAATGGAACGCACTTCCAACGAAATTTCTTTACATTACTCAAATTATAACAAAAAACGGAGTTTATTACTGCTTATAGCTATTAGTACAAATTATCCATGTTAGTAATGGGTACAGAAATTCTACTTTTATCAACTTATTAAGCGCCACACCCCTTATAAGCGGGTTGGCTGAGTCAAAGCATTACTACAAGACAAAATGGCGGCGTCCACCGACCTCAGTTTCTTTTACTAATTGTCCCATTACTCACTGGATACAGATCACAAGTACTTAGCTTATTTTAAGGAGGTTGTCCTGAAAAACTTCATGACAGAAGGCAAGGAAGGATCGGGTTTTCCTTCTTCTCTTCGCGTAAAATCGTCGAATCGCCGTCTTCTTGGTCGGATCCGGCAACTTATACCTCTTGTAATGGGCATTTTCACTCAATGCTCCGGTCACACTTCGGCTTACTAAGAAATATCTTAAAAATAGTTCCTTCCAAGTTTTATATTTTCTATCTGAGCGCTCGTCACTTCTCATCCGCAGACCCAAGTATTTCAGGAAGTCGGTCGCGGGAATTATGGACGGACAGTCGCGGTCTTTTATGTTTGCGTCGTCGAGGTATAAAAATGAATTCTTGACTCGAGGCGTCTTTACAACCAGGGCACAGGGTGGGGGCTTGGCCGGCTGCGTTCCCGGTGTCACCACGGGGTTCGGAGCGGCAGGCTGTTCGTCGATGTTTGAGGCGTCGGCGTCGGCCAAGTTCCTTCTCGACGGAGCGGCGTCGGCGCGTGCTTGTAGGCGCCGCACTTGCTCCTCCAGTTCGAGAATTCTCCGGTGTTTGGCCTCGTCACTCATTTCTTGAATTGGGAGATGTTGGATTTCTGCTTTTGCCATTCTTATTTTCGTTTCACGGGTCTGCACTGGCATTCACCTGTCTCTTCGTATGTTTTTTTTTTCTCTCGTGAAGATCCCACCGCTGCCACCACTGACGTAGTGGATATTGCTATTCCACCGTAAGCCACCGCTGACGTATGAGTTTTGGACTTCCACTTGAACTCACACTTTATAAGATGACTGGGTTACCTCGCCGCTTGTCATCACTGACGTAGGGCTTTTCCTCCTACGTTTATAGTTACTTTAATTATTATGGTAGCGTGGTCACAAGTTAATAAGTGCTAGTGCCTGAAGGGTACAAGGTAAGAATGGACAATTAAGGTAACGTGGTCACAAGGCAAGAATGGACAAGCAGTAGTTCCTTTACTTATATTTATTCTAGAGTACAACACAACTGATGACGCCTCAAATGCCCCTATGCCTCAAATGGCCCAATGGCCCAATGGCCCAATGGCCCCCCACCCTATGACTATCACAGTCTATGATCTATTCGTGCCCCTGGCAATATCTAACTAAGTGTCTCTGCCCTGGGTGGCTCTTTAAATACCCCCAGGGGCAGGGCGTGGCTTAACATCCAATTCTCCAATGAAATCAGTCAGATCTAGTCCAGCTAATCAGCGCCAGGTTCAAAGTGGAATTCCACCTACTTCCGGGGGAGGAGTTATTGGGCATTTCTCCTGGGCGTGTACCTGCGTACGAAACACAGTTCATGTTTCGTGTGGTTTAGGAAAGGGCTAACTCTAGGCCTTTCCCACCCTCAGGTACTCCATGTTGGATGCCAAGCCTCAGGGGTCCGGTCACATATCTCCTTGACGCCCTCTACAAACACTGGCCGCACCGCAGGGAACAAGTGGGGAGAGTATTCTATTTCACCCTAGCCTCACATGTTTCTCTTCACGACTTGCGGTGTTTTCGAGGACCGAGGGTCCCTTATCCTGTAGGCCTCTTGGGGGGGGTGCATGGCGCCTGCGGTTAGTTCCAGGTGCCTAGCCACAACTCTTGGTGGTCCCAAGGGGACACATGGGCGGCACAAAAACTCATTAAAAGTGAGGGCATGTAATAGAATATCCGTGGCCTCGACTAACCATCACCCCTCAAGAGCTGTTACAAGTTTCAGATTCTGGCTTCAGCATGGCGGGCTGGCTTCAGCATGACAAAAGTCATACGACAGGGTCATATAGTTTTTATTTGTTTTTTCTTTTTTCTTTTTTCTTTTCTTTAGTTAATCACCGTTAGGTTTAACTCCGTAGTCACTAATTACTAGGTCTGAATTTTTATTCTCTCTCTCTCTCTCTCTCTCTCTCTCTCTCTCTCTCTCTCTCTCTCTCTCTCTCTCTCTCTATATATATATATATATATATATATATATATATATATATATATATATATATATATATATATATATATATATATATATATATATAAAATATACGGATTATATAAACAAATAAGCATATGCACTCCACAATTGTTACTAATGTTATTTTTATTATACTATGATAATTATTATTATTATTATTATTATTATTATTATTATTATTATTATTATTGTATAATGAAGTCCTTTTACTGAGATATTGTAAAAATGTGAAATATTTTCTTCATATGGAGAGATAAAACCATAACAAAGATGAAACCTATTATGATAATCAGAAATATATATATAAATTAGTTTTTGTTAACAGTTGTCGCCGTGGCAAAGTGGTAGCATCGCCGATTGAGGCGCCAGGTCGAGGGTTCACGGTGTGAGGTTAGAAAGAGCATTCACTCTGGTAACGATCACACCTACCAAAACCTAAGTCCTTCTCAAGAGGGCTCCGTGACGTAAAACCGATCACATATTTTCATTGTTGACAGTAATTTGTCCTTCTGCCAACCGTGTGTGTTCTATTGTAGCCTTGAGAGGCCCTCATGTGTAGAGTTTCTTTCAGGTTTTCTTTTCTTTTAATACTATCTGGTAACTCAGTCAACATGTTGCCTTACTTCCTTTTTCTATTTATTTTATTAATTTTACCTGTTTAGAAACGTGTATGTATTTTATATTGTTTTATTTATGTATTTATTTTATTTATTTTCTGTGTGATGTGGTAAAGATATGTGTATTTATTTTAGGATTGCTCTGAAGTACACTCACAGGTATTGACTGGGGGGGGGGGACCTTATTTTAATAATTCTGTACAGGAGATGGACGAAATCTTTCGTGAGGAATAAGAGAGGATAGTTTAGCTGTTCCTCACGTGGTCGCCGTTTCAAAGTGGTAGCGTACGCGACTTTCAGGCGTCAGGTCGAGGGTTCGCGGCCCCTGGTCTGAGATAAGCAAGGGCATGCACATTGGGTAACGATCACACCTGTCCAAAACAAAGTCCTTTGTCAGAAGGCACCGTCCTAGCCTTCAGTAGAAAAAGGAGTCCTTGATGTAAAACCAATCTTCAGTCAGCTGTTGCAAACCATCTTCCAAAATAGAAAGTATTGATGACAAAGAAATGACTCGGTAATGAATATTAGAGGGCAAAGAAATGGGTTATTATTATTATAATTTATTATTCTTGTTGTTATCTTCTTAAGCCTAGCAACAAACTTAGGTGAAAAAAGCAGACTGTGAACCAGATGGTTCCAGTTAGGGAAACAGGTTGGTGAAAAAAAAAATGAAAAAGAGAAGTATATATATAATATATATATATATATATATATATATATATATATATATATATATATATATATATATATATATAAGTCCAGATCAGTTAAATTTTTTGCTACTACCATGACCGTATGTAGTTCTGTCCTACTTTCACTTACTCCTGCAGCCTTGCAGGCACACATGGGATCGTGAATAGTTTAGGGAGTAAACCTTAAGACAAATCCGGAGGTAGAGATATAAAGACAGTCGATTGGAGAGGATTGCTCCAATGCGTCCTCAGGCATCTGCAACGCTCCTTGATTTCCAAGGGTACTAATTTTGTCTTTCCTTTGGAGCTACTCGGCAGCATTGAGAGAGAGAAAGTACAATATGGGTTAGGTACTTCTTCCTTATCTGTAGCCCAGACAAGCAGCAAAGCATCCAGCTGCTTTAACCGTCTGTCTAGACAAAAAGAGTCTTACAAATACTTGTCTTTAGTTAGTCTCTCACACTCCATATATTAAGATACACGTCTTTTGTCAAGATCCTTCCTTGTTTATTCCTCTAACAATATGTATTGTTAAGATGAAAATATATGTATTGTATAAAATGTACGTAGGAAACATACAGTGCCATTCTATTGTATGTCCGGTTTCTTTTTTATTTGCTGTGAAGTATAATTTATTGCCATTATTGTTATTTGTTGTTGTTGCTCTGCTACTCCGTAGTTGTCTGTTTTAATGAAATGCAAATATTAAAGACAAGAATATTTATCGTTTCTATATTATTGATGTAGCTCAGTGGTAGAGAGCACGGGTCGGAAAGCGACTAACGGGGGTTCGATCTCTATAGTGGGCGTTAGGAAGACCATCCAGCATTAATCCCCCAGCTCCTGCATGTTTATGTCTTTCCTTATAAGAATGGAGACGAATTGTGCCATTGAATGGTGTATTACCAGTGAAATAATGACACCAAGAAATATATCCAGAGAAAAGGAGATATTTCTGTGAGTACATATGCACACGGATTGCTATAGTAGTAGTGGTAGTAGTAGTAGTAGTAGTAGTAGTAATAATAATGATAATAATAATAATAATAATAATAATAATAATAATATGGTACTAATAACATTATTATTATTATTATTATTATTATCATTATTATTATTATTATTATTATTATTATTATTATTATTATTATTATTATTTTATTATATTATAATAAGAATAATAATCATAATAATAATAATAATAATAATAATAATGATATTCATAGTAATTATAATTATTCTTATTATTATTATTATAATCATATAATAATAATAATAATAATAATAATGATGATGATGATATTAATAATTATTATTTAGAATAAAGCAGATATGAGCCATTATCTAAATTATCATCTGACTGCATCTCTCATCTTTTATCCCTTATGAGTTCCAGGGGACGCAGATGTAGCTATACTTGTACGAGCTTTTGTTGTAAGCAAACAACCTTCCCTTCTCCGAGGCAATTTCTTTAAGGGTGTTATTATTATATTCTAATAAGGCAAATGAGAGTGAGAGAAAGATAGATAGATAAAGAGATAGATAGAGAGAGAGAGAGAGAGAGAGAGAGAGAGAGAGAGAGAGAGAGAGAGAGAGAGAGAGAGAGAGGCAGGCTTCAGCGTCTGATAATGAGAGGTGACCATGACAACCAACTTACTTGGACTGGCCGGCCCCTCTGTTAGGATAATAATGGGCACATTGCAATTATCCTGCGAGAATATTAGAGAGAGAGAGAGAGAGAAAACAAGAGTGACTTAAACTTATGTGACACACAAATAACCTAATACTAAAAGTATTTCAATTCGAAATCGCTATATTTTGTTAGTTGTCTAAGGAATATATCCGCTAAGGAGACCGAGGGCTATTATGAGTTTACAACTGAAATATATATATATATATATATATATATATATATATATATATATATATATATATATATATATATATATATATATATATATATATATATATATATATATGTAATGTTCATTGATCATGTTACAGTGTCGCTATGTTATTAAAGAACTGTTCTTCTTAATTTTTTTCTGATTACTGGTGTACGGACAATCTATTTACATGAAAAAAATTCCTTTTAAATTCTTCTCTCTGCATTTTCTAAGGATAATACCTGTATGTCATTTTAGATGGAATGCTGTTAGTTTATCTCGTAATACTTAATGCGAAATCTTATTACATAATTTGCCTGACAGAGTTATCCATTGTGTGTAGTTACAGTGGCTCAATCGGTAGCGTCCGCGACTCTGAGGAGTCAGGTCGAGGGTTCGCGCCCCGTCACGGTCTGAGGTTAGCAAGGGCATGCATTCAGGGTAACGATTACATCTGCCAAAACAAGTCCTTCGAAAGAAGGCAACCGTCCTAGTCCTTGGTTGAAAAGGGAGTCCGTGACGTAAAACTGGAACAAGTTATCCATTGTGTCTGCAAAGTATAAAGCAAAATTATTTTCCAGAGGCAAACAGTATACTGCTTTAGAGAAAGAAGAATATTTATCTTTATATGATGGTGCAAGAGCATCTGACGGAGCGACTTCAAAAGCGCTCCAACCACTTATAGATACCCTTCTAACTAGCCACTGACTAAACAAAAAAGTCTCTAGGGAGTAACCCAACACCAAAATCCACCTGTGCAGATACTTAGCATATCTTATAACTCACATCCGTGGTTCGCAACCTTGGGCATTGACCCATTTCGTGGTAAAATACGAGTATATCAGGCAAGATGGATATAGTTGGGTTTGTTCTATTTGAAGTCTTGTTTGAATTTTTGATATGGTTTGCCCATCCCCTCAGGCGATCTTACATACGATTTTTTAACAGTTACAATAGCACATTGTGAAATGATTTTGGAACTTGACACTTTATATATATATATATATATATATATATATATATATATATATATATATATATATATATATATATATATATATATATATATATATATATTATAAAATGGAGGGTATATTACCTCGTTTCAGTGATACGTATCTGTTTCCATGCCGACTTTACTACCAGTGATGGCGCCACACGTAACTTTGCACCGAATTGAAACTTGATTCCATTCCAGCTGGTCGTAAGTTCAGTATACTGCAGAGTAATCGTGTTTTCACACTTTTCTTTGCTTCTGATGTCGCTGTCCTTAAAAAAATGAATCCGCTGACAGACTTCTGTCCATTAGCGAGGTCATGTAAGGGTTAATGGAAACAAAAAGGATGCCCAATAGGGTATTATTATTCTCTCCACTCTCAAAAGTTAGTTGCCTTCTTAAGTGTGTACACAGACCTCGCTTTATTGTATCCTTGTCTTAGACAGACAGATACATCCTATCACCTAGTTTGAGAGGCAGAGATTCTTGATTATTGATGAGTGATTATCACAGTAGGATTTTACTTTTTACTGACTAGTTTTATGAAAGACTTACTGATATAGTGGGCATGAATGGGACCTTTTGGTGTTTACCTATCATCACTTTTTTATTCGAGATTTTACCCATAAATTGTGGTATGAGGAGCAGTGACGGGACGGGTTTTTTAGTTTAAACCCTCTCGTATTCAACTTTGATTTTCTTTTCTTACGCTTTGCATTTAAATGGTCTCTCAATTCCCTGCTTCATCGCATTTTAAGGTTCTGAAGTTGAATTTGTGATGATTCAAAGAGAATTTATGAGACTGTAAAGTATCCCTTGCGGAGTAAGTTAATAAGCATTGACAGTATATACCTTTTCTAACTGGATTGAGCTACACGGTGCAGCACAGTTCTTTTCACCAGATATGAACAACATTTTCGACTGTATTGACAATGGCATAAGGCATATTGTCCAGAAGACTAATAATAATAATTAATGAATTATTCACTGAGACCTCTGTACAGTTTGATAACTCAGTGGTGGTAGGCACTTTGCTGCTTCTGTACCTTATAGTGCTGCTCACAACTACACCGAATTTCGGTAATGATGAAGAATTTTTTTTTAGTGTGTGTGTGTGTTTTGACATTTGATTTGTCCATGACATAGTTTCTCTAACTGTGATGTCTCAGGGGCACCATTATGCCACAACTATGGTGCTTGTGCAAATTGAAATTTCATTTATTATTACTCTTATTATTTTGTTTTGACTTATATTTTTGGAATTTGATCGTAAAGGAACTGTTCCACCGATGACCTCACCTACAGTTGTATGCTAACTTGGCCTGCTGCGGTGACTTGGACAACTTACCCAGTGAATGCCACTACCGTCTTCTTCGTATTCCCTAATGCATATTTAACGATAATATTCTTCACAAACTACCTTGGAAATTTGAACAGCCAAGGACTAATCTATTAAATTTCTTGAAATAACAATAGCATAATTGCATCATTTCACTTGTAACTTAACGAAGGGGGACCACAGTAGCCGAGCCGAGGGGTTAGCATCCTCGGTTCAGCTATTGATTTATCCGCGATCGAGCCCACCGTGGAGCGTTAAGAAGGGCATTCAGCCTTAATACCCCAGCCACACTGTTTTCACTCCAATAATGGGGATTGATAGTAACATATTGAAGTAAGTAGATACGTATAAATTCTGCGGTGAGTCATATAAAACTTGAAACTTCATGAGTTGTATTATAATACATACATAATACAAGGGGGAATGGGGCATATATATGTATGCATTATATATATATATATATATATATATATATATATATATATATATATATATATATATATATATATATATATATGGCCTCATTCTCCCTTGTAAGGGGGATTGGCCGAGGCAAGACACACGCATTCACCACGATCATCACATACCTCAACTACTCTTGGCTCCTTGATATGGTTTGCAACGTTCAAACCCCCCCCCCACTACCCTATTATTACATATTTACTCATGGGTAGAGCTTTGAGTATACTTACTCTTATGTATCATTAAAAAAAAAAATATTGAGATAGAGTACTGAAAGTCTGGCAATTCCTCTTTCAAGATATTTTTGTTTTCCCCTTTACAAGCAAGTTTCGAGTGAGCAAAGGAATGGTTAGATTGGATGAAATTCTGCCACCGTGGCTCCTATAAGTAGTGAAGGTGAGATTTGGTACATTTCTGTGCAACTGTTTTGGCGCTGAGTGTTTGGGCGCTTAACGTTTGGCGACGGACATTTTGGCGCAAGAGTTTTGTAGTTTGGAAACAACCTAGCCTAACTTGACCATCTTAGCAAAGCAAATGGCGCCAAAACTTCTGCGCCCAAATGACCTCGTCCAATCATCCCATTCCGGCGTAGGTACGGAAACCTCTCCCCTCATTCCTGATTGTGTTTTCTTGTTGAAAAACAACCTAGGTTGTGACCGCTGTATGAGTTTACAGGCGAGAAATTATCATGGCTATAGGGTAGGGAAATATGTCTACTTAAAGAGTTTTTGAACAATGTTCGAATCTTGCTAATAGAGTCTTTTTCTTCCAGGTTTTGTGACTGGGCAGACACGTGGTCACGTGAGTGCATGAAAACCATCGGATTCTGTTGAGGATTTAACATCGGAATCCGTGAGGTGGATTATAAATAATTAAAAATGAAAAGTGTTGGTAAATAGAAGAAAGTGTTGTGCAAAATAGGTAAAATAAAAAAAAAAGATGGATGATGAAATGAAAATGTGATTGTGAAAAATTTGATAAAAAGTAGAGCTTGAAATTGGGTGCTTTGAGCAAGATGTAAAGAACGTTCATATGTGAACTTTTTTAAGTTCAGTAAGTTTTCTTCAATGAACTTCTGTATCTTGCCAGAATTGTTAACGGTAAGTATTTACTTGCAGGACTCTGAGCTTTATTGTTTGTTTAGAATTTAATTTAATTGTTTGTTTGGAATTTAATTTAATTGTTTTTTTTAATTTAATTCAATTTAAAGTTTTTAAGTTTATGGGTTAACACGATTTAACTTTTATAAAATTTCGGTATAACTTCATATAAGAATTGTCAGTTTTGTGTGTGTTACTAATCCATTTTTGAAAAGAGGAAATAATTAAATTATGTATAAGTAGTATGAAACTAATCTAACTAGTGGGTGGGTAGGCAGGTATTGGTTAGCTTTAGTCAAGGTTTATCAACTTGAATCTCTATTTCTTTATACATACATGGATAGACTTTGTGTATTTGTCTTATTTAATAAATGAAAGTTTGATAGTTCTCTGTAACTTTATTTCTTTGTAGTTAATGATATCAGAATTTCCTTCGAGGGCTAATGTAGTTTTTGTTAAATGACTACGACTACTATTGCAGAGAAGAAGTTGAAGGAACCACCTCGCTCCTGCTCGAAAACCTTGCCCACTCGGCTGTAATTAATTTGTAAAATGCTCTTAGCCACTAAAAAATTTTGAGAACTCCTCTCATTCCCACGCATTCATTTCTCTCTGCTACTGATACTACTAGCTCCCACTCATTCATATCCTTGTACTACTACTACTATTACTACCACTACTTCTCCCCATTTGAAGACGTAAGTACACTTTATACGTCTTACACTCACGAACAGGCAGAGAGAGAGAGAGAGAGAGAGAGAGAGAGAGAGAGAGAGAGAGAGAGAGAGAGAGAGAGAGAGAGAGAAGAGAGAGAGAGAGAGAGAGAGAGAGAGAGAGAGTTTCTTATGTTATAATTTAAGTATGATTGACAAGGGAAGGGGGGGGGGAGGTCCATTAAACGCCCGTAACCACTTAATGAGTAGCAGCAGCTTATTTAGACCAGCATGAACTACCAACACAAAGTCAGTATTATGTGCGTTGTGTACTTTTATAATGTTAGTAATGTATATTAGAGAAGAAAAAATGGATTGATGGGTGTGGTCTTTTGTTTCGGATCTGAGTCAGGCATTAAATATCTCTCTCTCTCTCTCTCTCTCTCTCTCTCTCCTCTCTCTCTCTCTCTCTCTCTCTCTCTCTCTCTCTCTCTCTCTCTCTCTCATACTAATAATATAAATAATTACTCTTAATAATAATATTGTTATTATTATTATATTTATTATTATTATTATTATTATTATTATTATTATTATTATTTGGGAAGAGCGACTACGTTACTCATATTTAGTTCGTTGTAAGGGGCGAATGAAGGCGATCGGGTTGCTTAGGACAAGCAATCTTATCCTTCATTTTTTTGTATTCCTCCATCAAACAGCTGAATACAGTATTTTATATGGCGTTAATATACCCCGTAGATAAAATTCCAGATGTTGTGTATCATCACTTTTGTGTCTGTTACAAAAATTAGGATCTTGGAAAGATAAATAACGCCTAGATGTTATGTTAGGTTTGATTGGTGTGGTTAGGGTACTTGCCTTGCAAATGAGCATGACCCTAGAACACCCTGGGGTTACTCTTCTTTACAAGATCTCTAAATATTAGTCATATAAAAAATTAAGAGTTTTATTATGTTTTTAGTCCTTTCAGAAGCCTCATCTGAAATTGAAGCCAAGAGAAGCCCTAGAAACTTTCCCTGAGTTCATCATCAAATAAATCTTATCAAGCTCCCCATCTCTGAAAGGAAGCGCCCCATGGAAGAAGCCTCATCAAACCCCCCTATTTTTTCATCCTTTCT
>JAXCGZ010017025.1:37500-145000 GCA_037179515.1 Halocaridina rubra
TACTTTTGCATATAATGTACTCTGTGCTGCCATTCTGTGAGTTGTGTGTTAGTATGCAGCAATGTTTTATCAATATGTACACCTCCCTGTAAACCATGTTCAATTCTTGATTTTATATCCATTTGAAGCATTATTTGTATGAACTCATGTAATGTCTGACGCCTTGGCGCAATAAATTAATAAAATAAAATAAAATCTCTCTCTCTCTCTCTCTCTCTCTCTCTCTCTCTCTCTCTCTCTCTCTCTCTAATTAGAAGTTTTATTCTGACTGCAAATGTGTGTTGCTTTATTATTACGCCTGGGGTATTTATAAGGCATCTGTAATTATTATGATGGTGTCTTATGCTCGTGGAGTATATTTTTACCCGCCCTGCATAGGGTTGGTATAATGTCTCACTGACTTGGAATCAGATATGGATAAAGCTTTCGGAACTTGCTTTTGCATCCTCATGTGTATTAATACCAGCATATTTGCACTATGCTGGATGTGTTGTAAGTTAGAAGGCTTGCCATTAATTGTCAGCATTTTATTGTTTGCCTGCACATCTTAGGGTTCGAATTATAACTCAGATCCTTGCCATGCTTGAGAAAAATTCTTCTTCTTCCTCTATTTGCGTTCCCATTTTCATATGGGGTTGCATCTCTTCACTAGTCGTCTCCACTGGTTCCTGTCCATCTAGAGTCAAATATCATTTCAGGTTGGAGGAATATTTTGTTTCCTGCGTGATGACCTTTTTTATACGAATCTTTCCCTTAATGTATTTTATTTTGTAAGATTTTTGTTATAATTTTTAGTGGTTGGAGAACCAACAGTCCTGAAAATGAACAACAAAAATACTTTTAACAAATCATATTTCTAAATCATTATCTATATTGTGCCTCTTATGATGCTCTACAATTCTCTTCAAAACCCCTTTTCTACCAAACAGCTACACTCTCTCTCTCTCTCTCTCTCTCTCTCTCTCTCTCTCTCTCTCTCTCTCTCTCTCTCTCTCTCTCTCTCTCTCTCTCTCTCACACACAACTTTCAGCTTGCGTTTTCCCACGACTTGCAGTTTTCATTGTCATGCACTCGTAATCTCGCATTCCCTCCCTGTTCTATCTAAAGTCTCCCATGCAGCTGCTGTCTTTTGTCTTGCATGACAGTACAGATCCCCTCACTCCATGACAAACATTATGGGTATATATCCTGTGTGTGTGTGTGTGTGCACGGGTGTTTGAGTATATATATATATATATATATATATATATATATATATATATATATATATATATATATATATATAATATGCTATGTGTGTGTGAATTAGTGCGGTCAGTATCTACTTTTCAGCTCCAAGTCCACATTTATTTTTATTATCATTCCTCCTGAGGGAGATGGTAAGAACTTCAATGTTCGCCTGCGTGTCGTAAAAGTTGACCAAATGGGGCGGAGCGAGTGGACTGGGAATCCCCTCCTCTGTATTTACTTCCCACAAAAAGTTTAAGTCTTTTCTTTGAGTTAAAGAAAAGACAAATTTCATGCCATTTTCCAAGTTGGACCTTTTATTTTTAGATATTGCCTCTACACTGGTGTCTTATGTCCATTAATTACCCGTTATTGCAATAATTCTCTCTCTCTCTCTCTCTCTCTCTCTCTCTCTCTCTCTCTCTCTCTCTCTCTCTCTCTCTCTCTCTCTCTCTCTCTCTCTCTCAGTATCCTTTTCCCGTTTTCTCTAGGCTCACTCCAGATGCACTCTATATATCAGTCTTAGTATCCTCTCTCTCTCTCTCTCTCTCTCTCTCTCTCTCTCTCTCTCTCTCTCTCTCTCTCTCTCTCTCTCTCTCTCTCTCTCTCTCTCTCTCTCTCTCTCTCTTTTAGTATCCTTTTCCCGTTTTCTTTAGGCTCACTCCAGATGCATTATCTCAATTTTAGTATCTCTCTCTCTCTCTCTCTCTCTCTCTCTCTCTCTCAAAACATCCTTTCCCGTTTTCTATCGGCTCACTCCAGGCGCATTTTTCTCTATAATTCTCACACTCTTTCCCCCTGCAGCTAGAGGCGGATAGTTTAGGAAGGGGGAGTGGGGAACAGTGGTAGGGGCACCTGTCAAACAACACCATCTGCCATGCGGACGGAGCATCCCTTGCTGGTTGCAATAATGACCACATGCTGCCCAGTACGGGAAAATTGCTCATATCCTTAACAAATTGTTTATATCCTTAAGAAGCGCGAGCAAGAGGTACGGTCAACAGCTGTTGAACTTGCTTGCAAGGGTGGGAACCTCGAAGAAACTGGAAATTTTGGAGGGACGAGAGGAACTGCAGTTGGGGTGCTTGAAGCATGAAGGGAAGAGGGGATAATACTAATAAAAATAATTTTGAAATATAATGCGGGTCTATACTCTCTCTCTCTCTCTCTCTCTCTCTCTCTCTCTCTCTCTCTCTCTCTCTCTCTCTCTCTCTCTCTCTCTCTATCTATCTATTATCTATACATATCTATCTATCTATCTATATATATATATATATATATATATATATATATATATATATATATATATATATATATATATATATATATATATCATCTTTTACTCTAACGGTTATAATAGAGGAATTGTAATGATATTAATTCCACTTTGCTCCTGCATAGTATTGGTACAATCTATCTATCGCCTGGTATGCACATAGTCAAACTAACTGAATGATGTATTAAAACTACAGTTACATATTTCACATAGTCAAACTAACTGAATGATGTATTAGAACTACAGTTACATATTTAAGTTGCAAAATAGCATACTCCTAGGGCAGGAGTGCAACAAAACTGAGTCGAGGGTATTTATCACATCAGATATACCTGTTGCTAGTATAGTAAATACCGTATTATAAGTGGTTGGTTTTTGACGCCAAAAGGTCAAGATATTTATTAACTCGTCTCTTCGTCGTAAGGTATCTCCCCTTTTTCTTTTCTGTCACGACTACTTCCATCGCTGCTCGGATGAGTTGGCGAGTTGCATCTCTCCCCCACTGCCGAGGCCTCGTAACACTCGCCAAGCGGCCTCATCTCACAGATACTGTGTGGAGATTTGTAGCTCGCGGATTGGTCGGTGCAGCGACAGCTTCTTCCCTTCTACCTCCAGACTCTGGAACTCTCTTCCTCCTTCTGTCTTTCCAAATACTTATGACCTTTCACCCTTCAAAGAGCAGATCTATCGTGATCTCAGGGCCTAGTCCTCCATATCTCTGGGTCCTCTGTACTTTGACTGTTTTTTCTGTCTGTCGTTTTCCTTTGTATGACATTACCTCATATCTGCCTTGTCCTTAACCTTTTTCTTTTCTCTCGTCTTGGTATTTTGTCGTGCCTGGGCCATTATTGATGAGGGTAATATTTGCCTGTCCAGGTGTGTGTGTGTGTTAAAAAATAAAGAAAAAAAAACTTGACTTTTATTAAATATATGACACTTAGATTTTTTATACCTTTTTCGAAATATTAAGTTGAAACTTAAGCTTGGGAGCATTGGCGAAGAGAGTGGAGTCTTGTATAGCCTGTTCTTAGGTGGAGAATTACTGTAGACTGTCACAATTTTAAGCAGAAACAGGATTGTGTCCAAGATAAACGTGAAATTGCCACAGCTTGTAGTTCTAGCATATAGGCTCTGGGGAAAATGGCAACTCAGTTAGGTTTCGGCCCTAAGCTCAGATCAGTGGAGAAGGTAGATGTAAGGAAGGTCTTTCCTCGTAAAACTCCGAATTAGAATCATTGGGTAGTCTTAAGAGGCAAGTGAGAAACAGTAACCAACGTGGAGCTTGGGATAAAGCTGCCATCAGTGATGACGAAGTTTTTGATCAACGTGTAACAATATTTTTATTTTTATGTCAAAAGTGATTGTTTATTTATTGCAATTTACACCTCTTTCCAAGTCATTGGAGAGGGGACTTTGGCCCTGGCTATATGGTAGGTATGTAATCGGGCTCTGTTCCATCACGGTCCCTTGCTTCAGTCATTCATTTATGTATTTTGCTTTATTTTGGGTTAGGCCAATTTGATAATCATGATGTCATGAATAACTTTTGAAATGTAAATATCGCAGTTATGATTTGAGTCAAAGCCCCAGGACGACGAGGTTCTATCTTTTCATGATCGTATATCGTTGTTAATTGGTGTTCATTGTTGTTACCTGAAAGTGTATTCCAATATCAGCTAAGAATAAAACGATAGAAGAGCCTATTATGTTAGAGTATGCATACATGTTGTTATATACAGTGTATATATATATATATATATGTGTGTGTGTGTGTATGTGCGCGCGCGCGCGCATGTAGACTATAGATTTACTCTCGTAAGTTCACAGCGGCCAAGCTAGAATGCAATACGAAAAATAATTATTTCAATAATAATTGTTATTATTATTATTATTATTATTATTATTATTATTATTGTTATCCATACGTATTTATTCTATAGCCTTGCATGCAACAAATCTCATTTAATTTTTTCCCTTATGCGACTGAGTTATCAAGGAATAAGAAATTAATAAATAACATGCCATATTATTTGCCTTTAAAAAGAAGTACAATGTATGATTGATTTTTGGAAAGACAGTTTTCACGCTAAATTTTTTTCCCTTTGTCATATATAATAATATGAAGAATTTTAAAAAAATTAAATATACGTGGGTGTGTTTATTTTTGTGTATACAAGATCCTTGATAAGCATTGAAGCCGATAGATATACTGATAGATAAGTAGATAGATGAATGGATAGCTAGCTAGCTAGCAATAATATATATATATATATATATATATATATATATATATATATATATATATATATATATATATAGAGAGAGAGAGAGAGAGAGAGAGAGAGAGAGAGAGAGAGAGAGAGAGGAGAGACCTACCTATCAAGCTAATCCAGAGGCCTCTTCCTTTGAAACAGACTAACAAAGGATATCGCGCGCAAAAAGCTTAAACCATAACAGTTATGAAATCCCTTGTGCCTAACAGTGTCTACTTGCAGGGGTAGGCCTAAAATGGTGTCATTGACCTCCCGTGCCAGACAAGGGAAGAAGCGGAGGAAGCCTCACGGGACTACTGGCGCCGCCACCACCACCACCACCCTCCTCCCGTCCTCCTCCTCCTCCTCTACTTGCTCTTTGTTTATTTATTTGTAGCCGCGTCTTGTGTTGGGAGTCGCTTACTGTATTTATTCATATACTTATTTTCTATTTATTTTTAGTTTATTTACTTAATGAAATATTTATGTATTTATAAAGCGCACAGAAAGTTTATTTTTATTTTGGAAAGAACAGTTACAGAGACATGGTTATGCGTGAATTACTTATTTTTATATATTTTTATTTTTGTAAATGGTGTGTTAGCGATCTATCTCTCTCCTTCCTTGTCCAATGGTTTTTAGCTGGTGAATAACTCCACTGTTAAGAGAGCCGTATATCTGGCTTAATTGGCAGGGACTTTAGCCTATTCCTCCCCCCATTTTTTGTTTGTTTGTTTGTTTGTGTTGGAGGCGATTTACTCAACCTATTTGTGTTGGTTTGTGGCACTCTGTTCTGCTCTATTGGACAGGATGCCAGTTGTTGTTCTGGTTTAGTATTGCTCTTGCTTGGTTAATTGGCTATTATCATATTCCTTATAATTTTTTTTTATTTCCTATAAAGACTATATTGCTAAGTATATTTGAGCGTTTATCTTTTATTTTATTTTTTTCTAATTATATATATATATATATATATATATATATATATATATATATATATATATATATGTGTTTGTGTGTGTGAAAAAGTTTTATATTTCAAAGCCATTTAACATTATAAGTATATATATTCAAGGAAACCATGATATTCACAATACTATTATCCACTAATACCAGTGTACCCTTTTATAATGTCATGAACATTATAAAACAAAAGTTCCAATAATAAATATAAACATAACTAATAACGATATAAAACATTATTTATTCTTAAGAAGTCTTACTATTGATAAAGCTCTAACCCTTCTGATAGCTGATAAATTATGGCTATTTCAATCATCATTAGATGTTTTTATCAGCTTATCAGACGCGGCACTGGGTGGATGGTGGTACTTTGGTTAATTGTGAAGCCTTGATGGTGGTAACAGTGTGAAAGGAAATGTCTTCTGAGTACATGCAGTGACATGGGACCTCGCCTTCGTCAGGAGAGATTTCCTCCTGGCTAAATTTTGTGAAATAATAATGATGATAATAATAATAATAATAACAGGAATGCTACTAGTACTACTACTAATACTAATAATAACCAATACTACTGCTACTACTACTAATAATAATAACAATGGTAGTAATAATAATTATTATAGCAGCAACAAAATTATCTCTTATTTAACAACTTGCATATTAACATAAAAATATATAACACTGTTTGATGCTGTATAGGACCTGCTGAGATTATGTGTTGGTGTGACTGTGGCCTAATAGAATCACCGTTTTAATGACATTAATGTAATAAGAGCCTCTTTGTAGAAATTACTTAGTAAATGGATCGGATGTTCATCGGATAGGCCTAAAAGAGGTCAGAAGTAGCAAACAAAAATGTATGGCAGTGTGGAGAAGCTTTTGTGTAATGATGTTAATGAAATATGAGGCTGTGACTACATTCGAGAGAGTAACAAATTGCATCTGCGGAATAGGCCTAGAATCCCACTTTTTTCTCCCCCCCCCACCCACCTACTTTAATTTTTTTTTTTTTTTTTTCATTTTTGTCTTCATCCGTCCTGCACATATACACCTCCCTTCTTTTATTCCGTATACTCTCTCTCTCTCTCTCTCTCTCTCTCTCTCTCGTCAGTGTGAGTATAACTGTTTGTTAATCATGTCTTGCTATCTGTGTTTATCTCTGGGTCATTTTTATTGGCCCTTCGCGTCTTCTCAATTTTTCCTCCCAGACGTAGGTTTACTGTAATAATACTAAAGCTTTCTTCTTCTCGTCGTCTCTCCTATATATATTAAGCAGAGTGTAGGCCTATGCGAAGTAGCTTTAGGCCTACGGTAGTATTGACATGCTTCTCTCTAGTACAACGTAGTCTGTGTAACTTATGCTCCCGGAGTCTGTCGTGTTTCGAAGTCTAATGGAATTCTCTGCTCATTTGTTTGTCCAAACAAGACCTTCACTTCTCTCTTAGTTTTTCCTCCAAGTGTTGTGTTTGTGGTAATATACTTAATTCTGTATTAAATTTGCTCTAATTCCATATTATTTATATGTTAACCAAGTTTGTATGTTGGATTGTTTGCTCTACGCAGGTAATCAAACTATTCTTTTTTTGTAACTCTCTCTCTCTCTCTCTCTCTCTCTCTCTCTCTCTCTCTCTCTCTCTCTCTCTCTCTCTCTCTCTCTCTCTCTCTCTCTCTCTCTCTCTCTCTCTCTCTCTCTCTCTCTCTCTCTCTCTCTCTCTCTCTCTCTCTCTCTCTGTAAACATACTTGAAACCGTTAATAATTTGTCTTGCTGTTTCGGATTCGCAAACCAGTCTTGTGCAATAATATTTGGATGGTATTTAATGTTTATATTCCATATCTCTCTCTCTCTTGTTTTTTTTTTTTGGCAGTATTATTGTATTCATTAATTGAAGTATAGAGCAGAACAAAGGAAGGAACTGGCTGAAGAATCATTTAGATAAGCCCAAAGTGGACTTTTTCGTAGGTTTTTCTATCAACTCCTTGCCCCATTTTAAGTAGTATCTATCAGGAAGTCTCAGCATTATTTCATGGATTTGTACCTAATATTTTAATTAATGTATCATCCTGTTTAGTTATTTGTGTATTTATCCTTTTATTTATTCCTTTATTTTTGGAAGGGATCCTAGCACTACTTCACGTTCTCTGGTCACCCGTCTTAAAAATATTGCAATTGCTGTATGTACTAAAAAGTGGGGAGCTTGTATAGATTTTGTGTAACGAATAGTGTAGGACTCACGTCTGAAAAATACTTTTTATTGAATTAAAACGAGGTTAAGCAGAATATTTTTATTTGATTAAAATGTAATTCTGATCTTATTCACTGTTAAATAACTCTCTCTCTCTCTCTCTCTCTCTCTCTCTCTCTCTCTCTCTCTATTAATATATATATATATATATATATATATATATATATATATATATATATATATATATAGAGAGAGAGAGAGAGAGAGAGAGAGAGAGAGAGAGAGACTAAAAAGTGGGGAGCTTGTATAGATTTTGTGTAACGAATAGTGTAGGACTCACGTCTGAAAAATACTTTTTATTGAATTAAAACGAGGTTAAGCAGAATATTTTTATTTGATTAAAATGTAATTCTGATCTTATTCACTGTTAAATAACTCTCTCTCTCTCTCTCTCTCTCTCTCTCTCTATTAATATATATATATATATATATATATATATATATATATATATATATATATATATATATATATATAGAGAGAGAGAGAGAGAGAGAGAGAGAGAGAGAGATAGAGATTAATCAAATCTGTACATGATATATATATATATATATATATATATATATATATATATATATATATATATATATATATATATATAGAGAGAGAGAGAGAGAGAGAGAGAGAGAGAGAGAGAGAGAGAGAGAGAGAGATTTATTAATCAAATCTGTAATTGGTATATATATATATATATATATATATATATATATATATATATATATATATATATATATATATATATAGAGAGAGAGAGAGAGAGAGAGAGAGAGAGAGAGAGAGAGAGAGAGAGAGAGAGAGAATGTTAATCAAATCTGTACATAGTACATGTGCACACGAGTTCGTATTTGTCAAAAGAGTGCTGATGTCTCTCATCTAAGCCACTTGCAAACTTATGGCACTGGTAAAAAATTCATTCTTCATATAATGGTACTTTGGAAACATGTTTCCTTCAATATACCATAATCTTGGAATATGTTGTTACTATCCTTATACTGTATTTTGAGATACGATGTCTACATTATTCAGTGATCCTGTCTTGCTCTTATTTACATTAGTGGTAGGTGAGGACCGAAGGTATTGAGACCGGATCAGGTCTAGGGTGTGAGGAATAGACGGAAGCTTATCATTTTGGAATAGTGCCTTACGGCGGAAGAGGCGTATATGGAGTGCCAGAAAGATGGATCTGCTATGAAGAGTGATGATTTTGAGTATTGTACGTTGATGGTGATGTTCTGATTGACTCTAGAGTTGTGGTATTTGTAACCCTAGTGGTGGTGATAGGCCTACGAGGTTACGTTAGCGTTCTTTTACTCATCTTTCAGTTTGACCGGACAAGGCCTAGGCCTATTACCGTTGAATGCTAAAAAAAATACCTGTAGGCTTAGTCACGGCCCCTTCTTCTCGGCTCAGACTAGATCTTAGTCGCTTTAAGATCCATCTCCTCGATTCTTCCATGCTACTAATTCCCTTAGGCCTAATCATGTTTTAAACTGTATTTGTACCGTTTTCGAAATGAAGCTCAACCTCAGACCATAAAAAAAAAAAAAAATCGAGAAATGAATAAAGTGATGTAGTGACGTTATAGTGGTAATGTAAACAAGGGTGTAGGGCTGTGGGTGGGAGGAGGAAGGGGTGGTGATGGTAGGGGGACTGGTCATCGTAGGCCTACGAGAGCAGATGTGCAGCGCCGTAGTGTGAGGGCTTACGATAGGTGCTAAATGGAGTGTGATGTGGAAGGCGAAGTAGCATTATGTGCCAACCCCATGCGTTTTTAGCACCCCATGATTCACTCATGCAGAAGAGATTCGCCATCTATCCTTTCGATACGGAGGCCTCATAATAGATGTTTGTTGGTTTGTTATTTTTTTCTTCAAGAAAATATAACAACAGTAATAACAACAACAGTAACCAACTCGTTATTGTTCTTTGATAATCCAAATTTGAATTGTTTTACATCTTTAATATGTGTCCTCAGAGTCCAGAAGTAGGCCTAAGTATTTAAAGCAGCTACCATTATGTATTTGGTTGTGCATTGGCCTAGTACATCAAATATGTCACATTAATATTTTCCATATCTTAAACACGTGAATTAACTATATGAATGTTTGTATTATTATCGTACCTTTTCATGCATTATTTATTTATTTATTTTGTATTTATTGTAAGCTGTCACGTAAATGTCAACTTTGATGGGAGACGAAGCTCTCCCAAGTGTCAAATACAGACCGTAACACGTGGGTTGAGAATCACGTGTTTCCACTTGAAGGAATTTTGGAATCTTAAATAGTTCCTTCAGTGTCTATAGTGGCTGTTATGGTCCTCTTGCTTTCATATAGATTTTATTTTTACAGTTGTTTATTAATGGTAAATATTTGAAATCGGCCTCCAGTATCATCAATGGAAATATATTTACATTGCCTTAGTACATATTTCAACACTTTTGATAAAACTACTTGTGTTACAAAGCAGTTTTTTTTATATTTTGAAGTCTTAACCTATAGATTATTCATTATTCATAAATATATCTTGATATCCAGTATTTGAATTTACCATAGTGGTTCTGATATATATATATATATATATATATATATATATATATATATATATATATATATATATATATATATATATATATTGTATTATGTCAAAAACCGAAATTTTAACTGCTAGATTGTTGAAAATTTACTAGTAGCAGACGTAGGCATAAGCCTACTGTAGCTCTCTCTCTCTCTCTCTCTCTCTCTCTCTCTCTCTCTCTCTCTCTCTCTCTCTCTCTCTCGACGGTGCCTTCAGCTTTAAGATCTCTACCGACCTACGCGCACTTCTCTAATAGGCCTACGACGTTTATGCTTTTATTAGTTTTCTTTTCATTTTTTCTCAGAGATCTTTTCATACAATAGATGGTCTTAGATGCTCAACATTTTTAGCTTATCTAAGCTTTTGTCCACGTATGTAATTTTATAGCCATACTCTCAATATAAGATTATTTGGAGACGATTTTCGTGATTCTCATAGCTTGGCCTCTCCTAGCCTTTAAGGTTGTCAACAGGTTTTTTTAAGAGGAAATTCTGTGGATGTGGAAACTTTGGAGATGCCGACTTTAAGCATCGCAGGGGGAATATATAGGCCTTGCGATTCCCCCGTAGGCCTTTTTATTTTGATCTCTCTCTCTCTCTCTCTCTCTCTCTCTCTCTCTCTCTCTCTCTCATTTGATGTTTTCTTTTTACACAATAAGTAGTCAAACTTCCCCTATTGTCCGTTTGGTTTGTCATAGATTTGCTTTCTGATGTTTTTCAGCCAATTTTAAACATTTTTGGTGGAAAATTAGAAAGGCAAAGATGAACGAATGTTGAAGTAATAATGGTTTGCTATGACAAATATATTAGATCATAATATAATTATTTATCCCTTTATAAGTCTATTCGAGAAGTTGCCTCTTGTTTATTGTGATGTAAACAATTGCTTGTATTTTGGCGCCATTTTCAATCTGTAGGCCAATGTGTGACCTTTATTGGCCAGACTTAATGAAAACAGGGCTGTTAATCTGTAGTTCCTCTGACCACAGCCGCAAGACTAGATCATCTTTATATTTGCCTGCAGATGACATACAGCATGTACCCATATAACATGTCAAAGTAGCATTTTTATTATTTTGAGGTCAAGATAACTTTTTTTTCCCCTACAGTTTCTTGCTATCCGCCACACAGGCAAATTTTCCAAGTTCCCTCTGATATTGTAAACAGACTTAATTTTGCTAACTCCTCCCATGCAGTCACGTCCGACCAATAACGTGCTTGCTTGCTGCTTTCGTGGTAGGTGATTGGTTGATAACCCTTCTTAGGCCATACCTTCCCCCATATCTAGTTCTATGCAAATAGTTATTTCTTTGTTTGCATAGGCAAAGATATTTTGATGTCGTTTATATTTTAATATGCATCGAATTATTCGCATAAAATAATCATATTAGAAAATGCGTTAATTAGCGACTTTGTTAATATCAATATTTTTCCCCGGAAGTAGTTGCTTCGAAGTTACGGAAATAAGATATATACTTACTTCATAATAATAAGAGCTGCATAAATAATTTATTATGTGTATTCTTGTTATAACAGATTTTTTACTTTTTTAAAGTAAGCTAAAAATGCATTGTGTCATGTAAGGATTTAAAATATAACTTTATGTAGTAATACAAAACGACGGAACTCATGAAGAAATGGAACCTGATTTACACAAAACATTAATTATATAAACAATATAATAAAAAAAAATCGTAACCTAAGCTTACCGAAATATTAGGAATTATAAATATTTCAGGTCACATTCTCAATGAGGTCCAAAATTACATTAATTATGTGGTAATTATATGAAATTATTATGCAAATTAGACTCATATTTTGAAGTACAGGAGTATATATAATATATATATATATATATATATATATATATATATATATATATATATATATATATATATATATATTATATATATATATATATATAATATATATATATATATATATATATATATATATATATATATATATATGAGTATTTTAGCTTTCGAAAATAATTGTATCTGATTTCTTCATTTACTAAATAAAATCTAAATTGATTTTGTAAAATATTTAATTTCCTTCATGACAGTTGCAACTCTTTTGTAATTGCTTAATTTATATATCTATATACTATTTCAGTTCAAACTATATATATATAAAATTGTGGAGAGAGAGAGAGAGAGAGAGAGAGAGAGAGAGAGAGAGAGAGAGAGTTCTGGGACACAAACAGAAGGTTATTGACCCTTCCTTTAGCACATCGTATCCCCCCCACACACACTGAGAAGCTATGTGCGTTCGTTCAGTTGGACGAAACGTATCCTTCACCGTGAGTTTTCGTCTCGTTTAGAACCACTTTTACTTTCAATCGAATTTTGTTTTATTCTCTATCAACTCGGTTTTTCTAGACAGCATTTTTTTTTTAATTAAGCGGATTATATGATGCTTCACATTCATATTTTGACATGGACATAGTTTTGTTTTTTTAATTATATATCTTATCTTTATGAGAAAGAAACTATTAATATTATTCATATTCCGATATGGTTTTTCCCTCTCCCCAAGACGGACTCTTCTCGTTCTCTGTTCGTACTCATGCGTTGGCTTCCTCTCCCCCTGCTCTCAACACTCCTGGCATATTCTCTCACCGTTCCCGCTCTTTTTCTCCCTTCTACGTTGTCACTTCTCTCTCTCGGTTTTCTCTCCTCTTTTTCGCTCTCCCTGCTCTCTTTTCCCCACTCCTCTCTTTCTCTCTCCCTTCTCAACTCTATATGCCTCCCCCTAACACCACGTGATCTATTAACTGGTGACGTAACCCCAGTGGGCCATTCACAGATACCACGGAGAGAGAGAGAGAGAGATCGCGCATGCAAAAAGGAGGAAAGGATTGGGGGGATATTATGGGAAAGGGGGGGGGGTTAGGAAGCTATAGTAGGTGTTCTCTTGGAATATTTTTTTCTTTTGAATTCTCCGTGTTCTTTCTCTGTATGCTACTTGATAGTTACAGGCTTTGCATCGATAGGTATATATTGTATTTTATTCTCTCCAGGTATGAGCTAGAAAATTCTTAGTTGTGTAACTAGAAAGAAAGAAGAGAGAGAGAGAGAGAGAGAGAGAGAGAGAGAGAGAGTATTAATGTTCTGTGTAGTAGTAATGAAAGTAGGCCAGACAAAGTGTGTTGAGCGTTGTAATGGGGTAGGAGAGGATGGGGTGGGGTTGGGATGGGATCGATGGGTTTGTTATATAGGGAGTTATGAATTGAAAGGGGAAGAGAAGGGGTTAGGAGCGTTCTTTCGTAAGGAAGAGAATGCGGAAAATCTCTTTCGTGTGTTCTTTGCTAACGTTCGCATTTTCGCACTGATTTTGGCTTCGCCTTCGCTTTTAAAGTAATACAGGCGGGTAATCTCCTCTTGTATTATCCTCTGATAGTTTCGTTATTTGAATTATATACTTTATTTAATTAATATTAATTAAGTTACTACACTGACGTAAAACTTTATCTACTTGTATATATATACCTTTTAGAATTTTGTATTTAGATTGTGTCGATTTTTTTTTTTTTTTTTTTTAGCGCAGAAAGGCTTAAATGTAGGCCTAATCTGGTTAAAGGGGATGTTGTAAGAATATAAGCCTAGGCCAGCAAAAATATAGAACAATAAAACCTTTCTTGTTTGTTTCAGTTTAAGCCTTTCCTGGCCTTGTGCTTAGCTAAAGTGTATATGATATTTTGTTGTGCTGTGTAGACAAATTTGCGTCATTTCGGCAAGACTTTGTAGACCATATAAGTGTTCAAAAGTGTGCGGGATAACTGTCGTGCTGTTTGAACGATTCGTCGTTTCGACAAGCCTGTGTAAAACCCTATTGACAAGTCCTTTGTTTAAATAACTACCTTTTTAAACCAAAGCAAATATTTCCTAGGGATTAGATTTAATATTCATTGTAGTTAATACTCTTTAATACTGAGTTGCAACGGATTTCTTGAACTTAGATGCTTTTTCGCTACAGTTATAGTCATTTAGAATTTCATATTTTTATTATGTTTATACCGAACCTTTTTTTTTGGTGGGATCAAGAATGGTCAATTTCTCCCAGCAGCAAATAGGGCACTATCTTTACGTTGTCATCTGTAGGTTAGGTTAGGTTAATATAGAAGAATCATAAATTAGAATGAAGGGAATAGTTGGCTGGCAGCTTGTGAGGGATCGCTTTGTCACTGGGAGTTATGCACTCATTATTAACATTGTTTTGTTTCTTGTGTTAGTTTTGCCCATCCAGTTGACTCTGGCGAGAGAATTTATCTTTCTTCCTTAGAAATAAAAGTAAACTTTAAAACCAGCTATATATATATATATATATATATATATATATATATATATATATATATATATATATATATATAATATATATATATATATATATAGATAGATAGATAGATAGATAGATAGATAGATAGATAGATAATGCATATAAACTATAGTTTGTCCAAGCAAATCATGTGCAAGTAATAATTAAGTGCTGATACTTTTAATTTTCCATTTATGAAATTATCAAACTTTTGTATCTTAATACGAAAGCTCCAAATATTTCTCCCCAATTCATACTGACACATACCTCAATTTTGATTTTTATCTTAAATATGTGAAATATTAATTTATTCATATTTTGATTTTTCTAAAAAAAATATTGGTGCAATTAAGGATTGAGAAACTGTGAGCGTCACTCTTGACGTCGCTGTTTAAATAGTTGCAAGTTTGCCTTTTTAATATTATTATTTTCTTTTATATCACTAGGGTTAATTTTTCTCTCATATAGGAATTTAAGCTCAGCGGATGTACATAAATAAATGTTTTTTTCCAGCGTAATATATGGATTTTTTGTTATTTAATTCTTAATCGAAGTTTTTGCAGTTTTCTTGAAGCTACATGAGTAGAACTAGCATATATATATATATATATATATATATATATATATATATATATATATATATATATATATATATATATATATATATATTTATTTGCACTTTCAGCTTATATTTCATATTATTTTTATTTTACTTTAAAAGTTTAAGTTCTCATTTATATAATTCTCTAAAATCGTGTAAATTCTACGTAACAATAATAATAATAATGATAATAATAATAATAATAGCAGTAGTAATGGTAATATTAATAATAATAATGTTAATAATAATAATTATAATAAGTGTTATTATTTTTATTATTATTATATTTATGCTCGCAACCTTTTGCTTAAATTGTCTGGTGAACATTGGCAGCTCGTGAAGCTGATCAATATAGGAAAAAGAGAGTCAGTGTGGAAAAGAGAGGACACGAGAAGAGAAATGGGAAAGAAAAGGCGAGGATAGAGATCAAGGGCGATACGACATTTTAAAGATGTAACACGCAGCTGAAAAAAAAAAAAAAAAGCGAGCGATGAAGGTGTTACAGTATATCGAAGCGTTCTCTCTCTCTCTCTCTCTCTCTCTCTCTCTCTCTCTCTCTCTCTCTCTCTCTCTCTCTCTCTCTCTCTCTCTCTCTCTCTCTCTCTCTCTCTCTCTCTCTCTCTCTCTCTCTCTTTCTCTCACACAATTGAAAATGTTAAAGATAAAAGCATGGCGTATGTTATAGCCGAATCTCTCTCTCTCTCTCTCTCTCTCTCTCTCTCTCTCTCTCTCTCTCTCTCTCTCTCTCTCTCTCTCTCTCTCTCTCTCTCTCTCTCTCTCTCTCTCTCTCTCTCTCTCTATTAAATTACATGTAATAAAGTTTAGAGAGTACTCTGAATAATAGTGAATGAATGGGAGGGGGAGATCACGCAACATGGAGCTTGAACCTCGTATTAAGCTTAGAAATGTAGAAAACTTCGTATTTTGCATAGAAATTCTGGAGAGGAATCCATATTCATGGACTATATTTCTTGGTCTTCAGTACTTTGACGATTCTATTAGCCTGTACATTTCTTATTGTTCATAATTCTCTTATTTCTGCCTTGTCCTTAAGCTGCTACTTTTATTGCTCAATTATTTTATGGTGCCCGGGCCCGATAATGATTTTTTTTTTGGGGGACGTTACGATGTCACACCAATTAAAAAAAAGACAAAAATGAAAGCTCTTATTACCTATATACATATTAAAAAGAAACTCGTAATGATAAAGAACACTCATATTCATCACGTAGGAAATTCGTCGTATTCATTATGGAAAAATTGTAGAAAACTCGTGTTTCATCGTAGAAGTATTTGAGAATCTTACATTCATCATAGAAATAATGTAGAACACTTATTTTCATTGCAGAAAAACTCGAATTTAACATAAAAAATATTGTAGAAATGCATATTCTAAATAGAAAAGTATTGTAGAGAAACTTTTCCACCATATAGGTACTGGAGAAAAACTCGTATTCAGCATGGAAATAATGTAGAGCAACTCCTAATCAGCATGAAAATGCTAATTCGCATTCAGCATAGAAATAGTGCAGAGCAATTCGCATTCAGCCTAAATCTATTTTAAGAATAGTATATTTTTGAATCGATCCTGTATTTGAACTGACATGACCTGTTACACCAACCCTGTATGTGCTTGCTAAAAAACCTATTTCTGAACTAACATGCACTGTTAAACCAACCTTGTATATGCCTGTAAAGCACCAATATTTGAACTATTATGAGCTGTTAAACCATCACTGTGTATGCTTGCAAAGAGAGCTGATATGAACCGTTAAACCAACTCTGAATGTGCTTGCAAAGAATCTATATTTGAACTAACATGAACTGTTTAACCAACTCTTTATTCACTTGCAAGGAACCTTGATTTGAACTAATAATATGTACTGCTAAACCAAACCTGTGTGTGCTTGCAAAAAACCTATATGAACTGACATGAGCTGTTGAACCATCTCTATATGTGCTAGCAAAGAACCTTGATTTGAACTGACATGAGCTGATAAACCAACCTTATATGTGCTTGCAAATAACCTATATTTGAACTGATATGAACTGTTAACCAACCCTGCATGTGCTTTTATTTGAATTGACATGAACTGTTAAACCACCTCATATGCACTTGCAAACAGTTGAGAAAAATTACATTAATCCACAAATGCTGGTCTTTGTCTACAGTAAATGGTATTATATTTACTTACTTATTTTTGAGGTTCAATCTATATGTCTGTCGATATATATATATATATATATATATATATATATATATATATATATATATATATATATATATATATATATATATATATATATAATATAATATATATATATATATCAGCCCCCAGATTGGTATTGAATTTATATTCTCTCTCTCTCTCTCTCTCTCTCTCTCTCTCTCTCTCTCTCTCTCTCTCTCTCTCTCTCTCTCTCTCTCTCTCTCTCTCTCTCTCTCTCTCTCTCTCTCTCTCTCTCTCTCTCTCTCTCTCTCTCTCTCTCTCTCTCTCTCTCTCTCTCTCTCTCTCTCCTCTCTCTCTCTCTCTCTCTCTCTCCTTTTCTTTTTTCTTTTTTTTCTCTCGTCCATTACTTTTCATATGACAGGAAATTACTGTTATGGTCAGTGATAAGTTCTAACTTGTTTGAATAATTTTCCTTCAATACATGGATATATCTTGCATTTCAAAAATGGGGGGTTTATCTTCTTTACTTAATTATATATATATATATATTTTTATGGCAAATTCCAAAACTTTTGTAGACCAGATATTGCTACAGCCTTTATCAGTATTCAGGCATTTGCAAGCACACTTCAGTAATCACAGACATGAACTGTGTGTTTTTTTTTTTATCTTATGTGCTTTGCAGAAAAAAATTGACCTGATTTTTGCCTAATGAAATATGGACCATATTATATAATCAGCCTTATGTTGTGTCGCAAGTGCTTGATTCCCTGGTGACATATGACATCAACAGATATATCTGTTTATTGATCATTGCATTTTTCACCCTGTGATGTGCTAATGGAAAGGTCAGAGTTGTATAACTCGTTTATTTGATGCTGGCTTTCATGTGTAGGTGGCTGGCGTTGGTGTGTGCAGTAAGAAAATTTTGTTTTATGTCTGCAAAAACCTTCACAGCTTAGTAGTTAGGGAAACGCCCCCTCCCCGCCCCTACCATTTTATGATTGTTAGTGGATTGTTGGAACTCGGGTGAATTCAAAGGTATCCGTGTGTTTTGATGATGACACATTTAAAAATAAATTGTTTAAAGTTTGTCTTTGGGTGTTTGTCATCTAGCTTGTTCTAGATGTGGTAACTGTTCTTTGCTAAGCTTTCGACTATTATGTTCCGAACTCGAAATATAAGGAAAGGAATATTTTTTTTTTTCAATACATGTTCTACACATGGACGAGCGCACTATTGGTTGCTAATGCAGTACTACTGAGAGGTAAATTCGTAACTGTATGCAATGAAAAATCCGCTAGTAAGAGTCGCAAATTCTTTAGTTGAAAGATACATGAAGTTTAGTTTACAGGTCACTAAATATGTTATGAACGCTAGTAATAGAATGACAATAGACAAAAAACTATATTAATATATACAAACGCACGTGCATAGGTCACAGTAGATTAAGTTAATATAGTTTTGTTGGTTGACCAGTATGCATTTCTATTGTTTATTCCTCTGATGTGAATATCAGTAACTAGTAAATATATACTAATGCTGGTAAGGCTCATTTTGTTTTTGCATCAGATTTCACGAGAACTTTTCCTATTGACTGTACCGCTCTGAGACCCAAACGATAGATATTCGCACAATTGCTTGGTGTAGGGGTGTAAGACCCCAAGATTGAACTGACACTGAGGTTTTTGTGTATATCTGTTATCCACCCTTTTCCAACTCTGCTAAATTAATATTTTCAGTTTATCTTGTTTTGTCTTTGTTTTACAATATACTTGTAACTTTATTTTTTCGTATACAGTGGTCTAGAAACCTTACGTATGTGTGTTTTATATTTCAAAAATGAGAGAGAGAGAGAGAGAGAGAGAGAGAGAGAGAGAGAGAGCAAAACTCACTTATTTACTTGCATCACTGCTCCGGAGGAGATTCCAGGATCCTGTTGAGGACTTAGTAATTATTATATATATTTGGTGTATTCGAATATCTCTCTTTGGTTTGTATTGATCACAGGAGTGTTTGGGGCGGGAGGAAAAGGAGGGGATGGCTTGTTGTTGGGAGAGTTTAGAGATTGGATGGGGGGATGGAGCCTGTGGTAGACCAGTAGACATCGTCTGCTTAGCAACCTTGTGAAGGTGGAGATTGGCAAGGAACAATTTTTTTTTTCCCTAGGCTAGTCTAGTATAGCCTAGGGACCGTGGGAGGGGGGAAGGTTTTACTCCACCTACCCCCTCCCATTCTCTATTAATCCTTTACCCCTGCCTTATCCCTTCCACTATGATGTCCCTTTTCCAGTCTCCTTCCTACCATGATGCTCCTTTTCCATGGTTCTGTCCACCATGCTACCTCCTTTCCAGGATTCTACTCTTCCAGTATTCCTCCTACCATGAAGTCCCTTTCCAGTATTCTGCTCTCCCAGTATCCCTTCCACCATGATGCCCCTCTTCCAAGATTCTGCTCTTCCGATCTCCCTCCTACCGTAATGCCTCCTATTTCAGGATTCTGCTTTTCCAGTGTTCCTCCCACCATGATGCCCATTTTCCAGGATTCTGCTCTTCCAGTCTCTACTGCCGACAGCTCTACCACCCCCACCCTCCTCCCCTCAACTAAGCTTAGTTAATCCTTCTGCACTAATCCAGGTTTAGTTGTATATTTCCAGTTTTCCATAAAAATCAGAGTAAAGATATTTTTAAACTGACAAATACAGGGTTACTTGAAACTGATATACTAAACTATTATAACTTATAATGTGATATTTATACCAATAATTAACACCTTCTTCTTCTTCTTCTTCTTCTTCTTCTTATTATTATTATTATTATTATTATTATTATTATTATTATTTGTCAGGATTTCTCATAAATGTATGCTATTAATTTTTTACATTAATAATATCACATGACTCCAATTTTTGCATAAAATCTCTCTCTCTCTCCTCTCTCTCTCCTCTCTCTCTCTCTCTCTCTCTCTCTCTCTCTCTCTCTCTCTCTCTCTCTCTCAGCATCCTTAGGTCTATATGCCCGAAAGGCCTAAGATTTTAGACCTAATAGTTTTAGAAACGTCAGATAGCTAGGCTGCATCTTGTCGTGTCGTAATGATTATAGTTTCACTGTGGAGGATTTATGTCTTAATGTATGAACCTTGTCTGTGATAATTTTATGATCGAGTCACGCACTAAACTGATTATCAGTGAACGTTACAGCATATTAACTTGCTTCGTATGTCCTATTTTTTGCCTGTCATTTTTATATAAAGAATGACGTGTGTTAGACTCATTGGTGGTAGTGTTTGGGTAGGAGTAATGCGTAAAAATAATTAGCTCTTCATTGTATATAACTGAGCGACGGTATTTGTGATTAAATAAACAGGTTCCTTATGAATAGTCAAACGCGAGACTGCCTTACATGGTCAATATCTTTAAAGTCAGGTCAGGTCAGCTTAGGGTATGGTAGGTTTGGTTATGAATGTAATGATGGGTTCCAAGAGAACCTCTTGCTTCTCGTTTTATGTCATTATTAATCTTTCGAATTGGGGTGGACACAGACTGGTTGAAGCTGGGGAATTAAAACTGGATGCCCTTCCTAATTCAAGAGGGCCTCTGAGGCTTGGTAACGTTAGCATCTATCATGTATTGGATGTGTGTGTGCATAGCTTGTACAGTTTGAAATTCGCGGGTGACTCAGTTCTAACTTCATGCCAAGTCTCTGTATTTGTGTTTATTTTTCTCCCTTTTATTATCTCCAAGACCCTATTGACAATGATCTCTGAGGACTGTTGTAAGGCTAAGAGTATCCATGGGAGTAATGTTACCAGATTGACCCGACATGCTTTTCACAAATAAGGCAACTCTCGACGTGGCAAATGCAGTCATTATTTTTTAAAAGTTTTTCATCGGTGTTTCTCTCTCTCTCTCTCTCTCTCTCTCTCTCTCTCTCTCTCTCTCTCTCTCTCTCTCTCTCTCTATATATATATATATATATATATATATATATATATATATATATATATATATATATATATATATATATATATATATATATATATATATATATATATATCCTCCCACATGTAGGCTTGTTAGCTTGTCAGTGCGGTGACGTAATGCTTTTCTTTGCTACGTGTTAATTATTAGTACCAGACGGGTACAAGGTAAGAATGGACAAGCAGTAATTCCTTTATCTTAATTTATTCTAGAGTACAACACATCTTCGACGCCTCAATGCCCCCACCCTATGATTAACTCAATCTCTGATCTATTCGTGCCCCTGGCAAAGTTCTAACTCACTCTGTCTGCCTTGGGTGGTTCTTGAAATACCCCGAGGGCAAGGCGTGGCTTGACATCCAACTCTGCAAATCAACTCCAGGTTCGAAGTGGATTCCCGCCTATTTTGGGGAGGGGCTATTCCAACGAGCCTATTGCAAAGGAGTGGGTGGTAATGGCCTATTGCCATTGGGTATCTCCCCCGGGCATGTACTTCACATTTAGGACAAGTGTTTCTGTGTGGTATGGGGAATAAAGGACTGGTTTATATCTCTCACCCTCTTGAGATATTTGATACGCCAGATGCTGAGTCCCATGGGACCAGCTATATATCTTCGTGACCCTTTTTAACCATAGGCCTCATCCTATTACACACTGGAGAGAGTGTTCAATGTTTCCTTTGACACCTAGCCAAAAGTCCTACGACAGCGGAGCATCTTCTCCATTCCGCTCTTTCTCGGAAGATATCGTCCTCCTCCAATCTATTCAGTCTTCCCATTCTATATTTTGTTAAGATTTCTTGTATACTATCCCTCCATCTTTTTCGTGGGCAGCCTGTGGGCCTTCTTCCGTCTGGTGTCCATTTGAATGCTAGTTTTGGAATTCTTGCCTCCTCCATTCTCTGTACATGTTCCAGCCACCTCAACTTAGCTTGCTCAAGTTGAGGTGTAATACCACTCCTAGTCTTCTTCTAAGTTCTTCATTCCTTATTCTATCCATTTGCATTTTACCGAATATATATATATATATATATATATATATATATATATATATATATATATATATATATATATATATATATATATATATATATATGCAGTGAAAAGATATAAAGTTTCTGAATCTGGTCTTGTAACACCCCCCTTCCCTCTCCTCTCCCATTTAATGATTTTGTCTCTTTTGTTTTCGCACCCACTCCATATTCGCCCGCTATTATTCATATATTCTCAGATCCACCCACCTACCAATAAACAGTTATTTAGAATAATGTTTATTATTATTATTATTATTATTATTATTATTATTATTATTGTATGTTGATGTTGTGTATTCGTTTAAAGATTATTGATATTGAATTTTTAATAATAATAATAATAATAATAATAATGTTAACTATATATGATGATACTAATGATGAGAATGATAATCTGAAGGCATAATGAGATTTTATACCTATATAGACTAAAAATTACATCTGAGGTTAGCAAGAGCATGCACTCAGGGTAGCGATTACATCTGCCAAAACATGTCCTTTGCAAGAAGGCAACCGTCCTAGCCCTTGGTAGAAAAGGGAGTCTGTGACGTAAAACCGGAAATAGACTGAAAATTACACTTCTAAACAACATGGGTTACGTTCTTGTAATAAGTCATTTTAACACAGCTTGCGATTGGACGAGAGAGAGAGAGAGAGAGAGAGAGAGAGAGAGAGAGAGAGAGGATCTGGTGTGCTAGTTCTGCTTGAAAGTTTGCTGTTGCTGCAGCAATATCAGCATCAGCAATAGCACCGCCACCTCCAGCAGCAAACGCGACGGGACTTACTGCCCACCTCAGACTTCGAGCGTCTAGTCTCGTCTGTCTGGGGAAGAGAGAGACTGATTTTGTTTCTTCGCTGAGGTCATAATACCAACATCGGGGGTTTGTATTGAAGCTAACTCTTCTCTGTATCATCCCAGCGTTTCTACATTACGCGATATTCTTTTCCTGTACACCTCTCTACAGGAATACTGTATCCCTTTACATTTTTTTATGTGAATGTTTTGTTCTTGTACATCCCTTTACTCGATTGGTTAATCTTGTGCATCATAGTGTCTTCGTTTCATGTTTTGTTGTACCTTTTTTTGGATAGTTTGAATGTGAGTAGTATATCATCATCATCATAATAAGATTAATAAAGACAATAATAAGTGATATTTGACCTTAGACAACAATAATGTCTTTGTGTCATGTATCATGATTATATTGGCATTCATTGTTAGGGTATGTCATCAGGCTCTAGTAGGGCTTTTCATTGATTTTTTTTAAACTACTTTTCCTAACTGGTGTCTAATATTGGAAGAATAGGTTTTTATTATGTATACTCATTGATATTTTACCCTCAAACCACTGTGGGGAGTAAATCAACTCAGCTCGGTGCCAGTGCTAAGCCTGGATTTCTAAAGGGGGTTGGTGTATCAGGAAGGATATCCGACCATGAATCACTGAGCCAAAGCTATTTATACACTTGGCCAACAGACTAGCGAATAGCAGCACCTCTCCCCCAAGGAGGAGGGTTAGTTCCAGGAAGGAGGAGATCAGGCTTAAACCAACACTAGACTTTAGAGGCTATTGAAATACAGCACACTTAAGAAAGAAGAATACAAATTGATGTTAAAATTTAGACCATTTATGTTTTGTTCCCTCATTTAAACTTTTTGAGTGAACAGTATACATTGCCTTTACTTAGAATGTAAATAGTATGGAGGTTTTGGTAAGCCTCGTGCTTGGAAACCGAAACGCCTTTGGCTGCCACTCTCTTGACCATACAGCTTTAGAGGAAAGCTGACTGGCTGCTCCTCTGTGTGTGTGTGTGTGTGTGTGTTTCCTTTGGGAGAGTGTAATATTGATAACCAACCGCAGATCATTAAACTTGGGACAAAGATATATTTTTGTGGAAAAGCGAGAAAAAAAAATCTGGATAGTAGTTTTTGAAGAGAAATAATTAACCTTCCCTTAAAAATTAAAAGATATACTAATACATAAATATGCGCGCATTAAATGCTTGACTAATTAAAGTTTCATATTTTTGTGCTTTTTTTCTTTTTTCATATTCGCAAAATAACACTTGGTTCTCTTAACAGAACGTGATATACTCGTTCAGGGAAGAATAACCCTCACATATGTTGTGCAAAGGGTATTACAACTAAATCATAAGTAGTTTTAACATAAAGATAATATTGTAGTTATATATATATATATATATATATATATATATATATATATATATATATATATATATATATATATATATATATATATATATATATAATTTAACTTCATAAAACTTTTATGTATGTATGTTTTAAGTAATTATTAAGGACTTCAGGGTTGCAGTTTGGTCAGTTGCCTTTCATTGGCTTCTTCGTGGAAAACAGGATAATTGCATTAGTAACTAAGAGTTTTAGCAAAAACCGAATATCTGGCTTCTAGGGAGCAAGCCTGCTAAACTCAGTGCAAAGTTCAACCTCTGATGGAGAGGATTTCATGTCCAGCCGTGAACTTATAAGCCAAACCCCACTCTAGTCTCTTAGAGCCATGTGAATCCAACGACTCCATATGAACATGAGAAAGCTGTGACTTCCCATTTGCCACCGGTGCACTCCTGACGCCAGTTAACTTGTCAGAAGCTAGAGAACTGCAGACGACACACTCTCTGCCTTCTATCTCCTCGACATGAGAAATTTTCAACTTTCGCCACGGAATGAGGATAACTCGAACTCGGGTCCACTGAAATGGCAGACTGATATATTGTGTCCAGCACGATGCAGGATCCAGTAGTGTAATACTTGATGCTTTGATCTTTTTAAATTTTGTTATAATAAACCTCCTTCTCCGTCAGTCTTTATTGGAGTGGAGATTTAGGATCAGGTAAAGATTATCGACCCCAAGCACATTAAAAGCCCCGTAAATGGTCAGGCTAAGTTAGACTAGGCTGATCTAAACTTAACCTATGCTAACTAGCATAACAATTTATGGGATTATGTAATGTACTGAGGTCGCTAATCTTTACCTGAGCCCGAAGGTATTCGTAATTGGGCATATTACACACAAGTAGAACCTAGACGTTAAAAAACTATTTATGAAAACCTATCGAATTGTTACAAAAAAGTCAGATGTCTGCAGATGCGTAGGGATCAGTTGGAAAGGAGTATAAATAGAAGGATTGGTGGTGGAGGGGGAGGGGACGACCGGGGGGGGGGGCGGTATAGCCACCTTAACGACTATGACACCAAAGTCTCTTACCCGCCCACCTCCCAACGATCAATAATTGAGATTCGAGAGTTTCTGTCACCTGATTTTGTTCACGTATTATTTTGGAATTTAATTATTTTAATCTTTTTTGGTATGTGTTGATACTAGTGATTCATGTGAAGTTGAGAATCCACTCAAGTCTCTTCATGGGAATATACGAATAAAAAACATAATTTTAGATTCAAAAGTAGTGTGGTTTTTGGTTTGCTTAGACGGAAACAAAATATTTGAATTTAAGAATTTTTTTTGGGGGGAGAGGGGTCATCTAAGAGGTACATAGATGATAACAATATATCTGCTAATTTGGATGAGTCTTTCAGGGATGCTCTGCAACGTTTTCAGCTTCTTTAATTTAAATATCATAATGCACCCACAGAGTCTTTAACTAAATTCCCTGTGGGTGACCTAAGCAAGATGGTTGGGTGGGACGAATTGTGGCAACCCTTTATCCCAAATGAACTAAGATGGGGGGGGGGGTGCTCAAGGTGTTCAGCTGATGTTGCATGTGTTCTGTGGCTCTGCCACCCTCCTTAGTGAGATTGTGACCATTGTATTAAAAAATATCAGCAAGTAGACGACGAGTAATGTTATCTTGATAGGGTTGAATCTAAGGCAGTCAGACTCATTAATGATCCTTCTCTTACTTCTTACCTGGATTCTCTCTCTCTTCGCCTTAAGGTATCTTCCCTTTCGCTTTTCTATCATTACTACTTCCATCGCTGCTCTGATGAGTTGGCGAGTTGCATCCCTCCTCCACTGCCGAGGCCGCGTAAAACTCGCCAAGCGGCCTCATCTCACAGGTACTGTGTGGAGATTTGTAGCTCGCGGATTGGTCGGTGCAGCGACTGCTTCTTCCCATCTACCTCCAGACTCTGGATCTCTCTTCCTCCTTCTGTCTTTCCTAATTCTTATGACATTTCATCCTTCAAAAGGCAGATCTATCGTCATCTCATAGCCTAGTCCTCCATATCTCTGGGTCCTCTTTACTTTGACTGTTTTTTTCTGTCTGTCGTTTTCCTTTGTGTGACATTACCTCATCTCTGCCTTGCCCTTAACCTTTTTATTTTCCTTCTTCTTGGTATTTTCTCGTGCCCGGGCCTTTGTTGATGAGGGCAGTTTCTGCCTGTCCCGGTGTCACACTCTTAAAAAAAATGTATTAACTATCCAGAACACAGTCAAGACAAATTAAAGACATTTATTGTTGTACTTTCACTCCCGATAGCCTGGCGCACTTCAATAATCCCGGCATCCACAGCCATTAAAATCCGTAACTAAATAGGTGGATTATGCTTCACAAGTTCAAAAGATGACGATAGATGATGTCATATCGTTTTGACAGAAATCTGTGTGTGTGTGTGTGTATGTTGTTTCATATTCACGGGTTCAGTTTTTCGTGGTTTCGTTAAAGCGCCCGACTCCTGTAAATGATTGTATATACAGTACATTATTTAAACTCCTTAGGGTCTTTTATAAAATATATAATTTTGATTTCATTCGAAAATACTCATGCTCATAATTCATGAATATTTTAATGAGAAGACTTATTGAAATTTGTATACATACATTACTTTCTATACATTCATTCTCATGTGTTTGATACTCGCACTGAAACTGTCCTGTGACAAAAGAACACTTTTAAGGGTCGTCGTTCCCCTGCTCCTCTTAGTTGGCGGAATGCGATAGTGGTACTCTCTGGCACCCAGTAACAGGGATTTATTCTTTTAATTATTTATTTTGATGCTCAGAAAAGCCGAAGAAAATTTTTTCTCCCACTACCAAGGAATACTACTACTACTACCACCACTGCTAATAATTGTTAATAATGACGAAAACTATCGTAGTGTTATTCAACTTGTGTATGAATTCCTTTTGTATATCAGCAGGCCTAGTAGATTACACACTATAAGATGCTTGGAGTCTGTTGTGGAACAGTATCTTCTGGTCCTGATTCCTTGCCTCTCCTCAATATGGGCCCACCCAAAAAACATTGCCTGTGTTAGATTTTTCTTTAGCCAGCCACATTTTCTCAAGGAACAGTTGTCGAATTGATCCCACTGACAGGCTGAAATGCCTGTCTGGGAGTAGAAACTTTTTGTTTAAACTTGAAATCCCGCATTTGGGTATGAGCCTTATTAGTCTATCTACATATCTACCTATATACACGTACCGTAGCCCCCCGTATAAGGACGATGGCCAAGTCAGAGCAAAGCCTATACTTTGTAGGATGAAAACACAAAGGAGAGGATTCTCATACCACTTGCTCCACCCCATTTAGTTCACTTTAATGACATGCAGGGTGCACGGAAGTGGTCTTGTATACTACATCATGGGAAGAAAGAAAGAAATGCTGAGTAGGAAAAAAAAAAAGAGAACTAACTACGGGAGGCAGATATCTCAGTTCCTTACTTGAAATGCATTTGGCAGAGTTAGGTTATATATATTGAATGAATTTCTGCATCAATATAATTGAAAACAATGTGTGTTTCTAAATTAAAAATATAGCGGACGGCTGTGTGTGTTTCCAAATTAGAAATATATACCGGACAGTCACAGTGACCTTCATCTCTGTATGGCTGTGACCTCTCATTTAATCCTAGAAGGTGGGTGGAACTTAATCGGATCGTTGACCTTGTATTGGAGACCCTCTGTCTAGGGCAGCATACATGATTGGCCACATGGAAATCGAGTGGGCGGAGACATTTTAAGCTTCAGCCAATAATTTTTCTTTCTTATTTTGACAGTCATGGTTGAATACGATTTTGATGATATTTTTTTTCTTCCATAGGATTAATTTATAGTAACATTTTAGCTCTCCTGATGATAATTATGTATATATATATATATATATATATATATATATATATATATATATATATATATATACACACACACACACACACACACACACACACACGCAGGATTCGAAGATACAACGCAAATAGCAATCCATCGGTGTGTATATTTTTCATTCCAACTAATATGATTTATAGTTCTATTTTAACTTTCCTAGTTATAATGATATACTTAGGATTCGAACATACGACATAGTTGATGAGACATCAATGTGCTTATTTTTAGTCTCTCTCTCTCTCTCTCTCTCTCTCTCTCTCTCTCTCTCTCTCTCTCTCTCTCTCTCTCTCTCTCTCTCTCTCTCTCTCTCTCTCTCTCTCTCTACACACACACACACACACACACACACACACACACACACACACACACACACACACACACAGGACAGTATGCTAATCATCTGCTTGTATTAGCTATATGAGAGGTGAAATTTTTTTTTTTTTTATGTTAGGATATATCTCTGTAAGTAGACTTTAAGTACGTACAAAGCCTTTTTTACGATTTTTATTTTCAAATGTAATGAAATATTGATTTTAAGTCTCTTTGTTTCTCATTGCAGGCTGGACGAAATCTCTTCTGGATTCAATTTAACATTTCATACCTTCAGGTAAGTACCTCATATCATTCTGTACTGTCTAGTCAGGTTGATGTCCCTTTAGACTATAGTAATCTTGTTAAGATGAGTAACCCCCTAGAACACCATGTAAAGTTCAGTTTAGATTACGTTGCGTTGTGTGATTTGCCAAGTAAATATGAAGAACCCTAATTCATCATGGGCTTACTCTTCTTTACAAGAACCTACTTTAGCTTCAGGTCCTGGGGGAGTCAAACACTTGAATAGTCTTAGAAAATTTTTTTTCTTCCAATTTCTAATTATATATCCCTCAGAATTACATAATAACCCTATTATATATATATATATATATATATATATATATATATATATATATATATATATATATATATATATATATATATATATATTACTATTGATACTGAACAGCTTTTGAGAAATTTTCCCCATTTTCTTCCATAATTTCCCCAGAACAAACAAACAAACATTTATTTCCATTTTGTACAATGGTTATTCAACATTAATAGTAACTTATAAGTAGACATGTAATTAAACTAATAAATAAGAGGGTTAGACATAGTTAAATTAAATGTAGCTTTCACAGAAAATAATAATGCTGTAATAAAAATGTTAACAATTATGTTAATAATAAAGTAGTAAGTATGCCACTAGATACAGGATCGTTATTATCGGCATCATATCCATATTTGTTTCCTTACAATGAGAATAATTAGTTCTTAATGAGCAGCAACTATTTGTCCAAAAGAAAACTATATAGTTTGCCTTTGAATGCTGTGAAGGAGGATGCATTTTTTAGATGCTCTGGAATATTATTCCAGAGTGTTGACCCTTTGATAGTGATCATCTTTGAACCTGCTTCTGTGTTTGTTCTGTGAATAAAGAGCTCACTGCTCTGTCTTGTGTTGGTTCCCCTTATATCCCTGACTGTTTTTAAATCAAATAGCCAGCTAGGATAATGATGGTCCAAAATTTTGAATACAAAAACATAAATAGCATAAGCGACCTTATTTTCTGCCCGCAGCCACCCAAGTTTATTGAGAGCTGGTGTGATGTGGTCATATTTTCTTATTCCTCCCAGGGCAACTCGAGCTGCAAAATTAATAAGCTTCTGTATTCTGTTTATCTGAGTCTTAGTGGTAGCTCCCCAAACAGTTGTGCAGTAATTAATGTGACTTAGGGCTAGAGATTCAACAACAGGTATTCGAGTGGTAGTCTCAAAATTGTCTTTAATATGTGATAAGTACATTAATGTTCCTGTAACCTTTTTGCATACTTTATCTATGTGCGAATCAAACATCATGTGGTTATCAAAGTGAATTCCTTGGTTTTTGACTGTTTTGCTTGGTGTGATAATACATACATATACCTTGGCTGTTTCCCCCTTTAATATTGTCGCAAAAATTAATTGTTGTGTTTTCTGGAATTTGTGCTATGTGGAACCTTGAACCAATAAATATGCACTGTGTTTTACTTTCGTTAATTAACAGCCCAATTTCTTGGAAATAGGTTTTAATTTTTGACAGAGTGTTTTTTGCTCTTAAAGTTAGCTCTGGGAGATTATTAATATCACCACTAAGGAGTAGTTGAGTGTCATCTGCATATTGTACGACTAGACAGTGAGAAATGAAAGAAGATAGATCATTTACGTAAATGGAGAAGAGGATAGGACCAAGTACTGATCCCTGTGGAACACCAAATGATACATTTTTTGGCACAGAGATAATGTTGTTAAGACGTATGGACTGTTTACGATTAGATAGATACTCGCTAAACCAGCTTGGCTCAATATTTAAGTTAATACATTTACTTAAAAGAATTTCATGGTTTACACTGTCGAAGGCTTTTGATAAGTCTAATAATACAGGCATAGATATTTTTTTTCATATCTATGTTATTATATATACTATTCGTAACTTTAAGCAGTGCAGTTTCCGTCGAAAGTTTCGGTCTGAAACCATGTTGGTTAATACTTAATAGTCTATTTGATTCTAAATATGACATAAGTTGGCATGCAACAATTTTTTCTAATATTTTAGAGAAAATGGGTAGCAGGGAAATGGGACGATAGTTTGTCACATCTTCTCTGTCCCCCTATTTATGCAGAGGTATTACATGTGATATTTTCCAAGAGTCAGGAAACTTTTTAGTAACAATGGAAGTGTTCATAATAGTTAGAATATAGGATGCAGTCATGGGTAGAGCATCTTTGATGAACTGAAATGGTATACCATCTGAACCATAAGAGCCAGTTTCTTAGGCTCTTTATGGTAAGAATTAGGGTAGCACAATCGATAGGAGTTATCTTGAAGTACTCTCTTGTGTTTTCATTGGAAGAATTGTCATTTAAGCAATTACTCATATTCACTGAGTTGATGTTTTCTTGAGTTTTTTCATGTGTATTTTTGCCAGCGTTAGCAAAATAGTTATTAAAGTTTTCTGCTTTGTCTTTCAACTCCGTAATATTTTCATAGCTTTCTGAGGTACTCTTTTCACTTGGTATCATGCTTCTTATCACTTTCCAAGTTGCTGCTGTATCATGTCTAGAGTCATTAAATTGTTTTTTGTAAAAGTCTTTTTTACTTACACTGATGAGAGATCTGACACGTTTCTTTTCTGTTTTATAACGTTCTCGGAGAGTCATATCATATCTATTAATTTTTAGCTCTTTTTGTATTTGATTTCTGATTTGCATTGCCTCTTTGATGTCATTAGTTAGCCAGGGGGCTGATGGGCGGGTTATTTTTCTTGTTACAATGGGTGCACAACTATCTAAGCATTCAAGGAAGACTTTTGTTAGAATCTCAACCTGCAAATCGACGTTATCTGTGTATTTAATTCTGTTAAGTGCATTTGTGTTGTTGATTAATGTTTCACAAAAGATATCAGGGGAGTAATTTTTTAGACACCGGAATGTCTTGAGGAGAGGCTTCCTTTTGGGCTTGTTTATGTTTAGCATAGCAATGTTCAGCTCGTGGTCTGCAATTGGGCAGGGAACTACGTCCCAATAGGGTATACTTTCCACTTTATTTGTTATTATCAGATCTATAAGAGTCCTAGAATTAGGGGTTATGCGGGTCGGTTTTGTCACTATTTGTGTTAACTTCACAGTGTTGATCACCCTTTTCATTTTGTTATCTGCTGAGAGCAAGTCATCATTAAAATCACCAAGTATGTATATGGGTTTATGACGCGCACAGATATTTCTGAATGTTTCTAGCAGATGATTGAATGAACTGGTAGGTGCTTTAGGGTGACGGTAAACACACCCTACAATGAAAGATGGAAGTTTCTGATACTGCACAGTGATCCATAAATCTTCGAGCTCCTCAGTTTTTTCTAAACCTGTGGTTATTTCTGATGCAATAAGATAATTTCTAACATAAATACAAACCTCACCCCCTCGGCCATGGTCATTGTGAAATATTTTAAACTCTGGGATATTCACATATTTATTTTCAGTTGTAGGAGGAAGCCAAGTTTCACTTACACAGAGGATGTCTATGTTGTAGTCTTTTGTTAGCATTATTATTTCCCCAAAATGAGCGAACAGGGACTGAGCGTTCACATGTACTAATGTTACATTCTTACCATGTTTCATTGGGGTGGTATCCATAGTCATAGTTTCGACTGTGTGATTCTGCTGGGAATTCATCATTGTAGTGTGTTCTGGGGTTAGCCCATGGATCCTGGTGTCTGTACCTGCCGTTGGATGTGTAACGCTGGTTTGAGTACGTGCCGTGGTATGATCGGGCCTTCCCAAAGTTTGTATGCTTAGGTGAGTGTCTAGGGTTGTAAGACCCATCACTCCAGGAGAAGTCTCTTGTGCGTGGACGGCGATAAGAGAGGTTTGTATCGTGTCTCTTTCTGTAGTCTCGCGTATAGGGGATTGTTTCATTAGCTCTTTGCTGTTTATTTTGGTATGACTGTAGTTTGGGATATTTTGTAGAATACCCAGGTTGTGTCCATTGTTTGCCCCCACGAAATGGCTGGACAATTGTGTCTGTAGGCCATTGATTCAGTTTGTAAGGCACATATTCAAATCCTTTCGATATCGTTATTGCGAAGGAAACCCAATTTGGTTTGCGAGAAAGCTCCTTAATCAAGACTTCTTCAGAAGGAATGCCTTGATTTGTCAGTGTATTACGTATCTCTCTCTCTCAAAGGGGTTGCCAGGAATGCGAATATATATTTGAGCTGTAACCCTTGCACTTGCATTATTGGGCAACTGTGGCTGTGGGGGAGAGGACTTCGATGGAATGTTTAGAATAGAGACTGCTGCTATTTTGTCTTTTCTGTTTTCTTCTTTGTTTTGCAGCCTATTGCTAGGTTGGTTATTTGTGCTGGAAGGTGTAATTTGGTTGTCCTGGTTAGTGATAGTTGCTGTGTTATTAGGAGTAGTGGAGATTGGCTCTATATCTTCTTCGCTGTTTTGCAACTCTTTACCAGGTTGGTTGTTTGTGCTGGGAAGAATCTTGTTCTGGTTAGTGCCTGTCGCTGTATTGTTAGGAGTAGTGGGGAATGACGCTGTTGTTTCATCACTATTTTGTAACCTGTTACTGATTTGATTATTTATGCTAGATGGTGCCTTCAGGTTGTCTAGTTGATTATCACTTTTATCTGGATCTACCTCTTCTTCACTACCACTGTCACTTTCGTCTTTCAATGCACTGAAGGAATTGTGAGTAGAGACAGAAAACTTAGTTTGCAAAACCTGAGGGTTGTTGATAGAAGGGACATCATCGTTGTTAGACGACAGCACTGAACTGAGAGGTGGAGAATACCCTATTAATTTTTTCCCGTATAGAAATTTAATAAATTAGTTAACACTGAAAAGGCTGGAGCATTCGGAAAATTCTGCTTCAGTAATTGAGTAAAATTCAGTTGACATATATGATGACTTATTTATACTCATGATATATCTCTTTAGATTCAGTGCTTCTGAATGCAAGTATGACCATCTCTCTCTTCTCTCTCTCTCTCTCTCTCTCTCTCTCTCTCTCTCTCTCTCTCTCTCTCTCTCTCTCTCTCTCTCTCTCTCTCTCTCTCTCTCTCTCTCATAATCGTGACGTTTCAAACAATTACTTCAAGTAGAGGATCTCAGTGAGGTAATCCCGTAAACCATAAGAGTAGAGAAATGCAGTTGTTATATTCCTTAGATAGCTTTTGAACTGCTTTAAGAGTAATGTATTATTTTCTTTTTAGGGGCTTGTTCTTTTGTGTTTTTATTTGATCCTCTTTTTCTCTCATTTGGATATATATATATATATATATATATATATATATATATATATATATATATATATATATATATAGTATATATATATATATATATATATATATATCTTATTCTTTATTCTCTTATTCTCCTCTTCTGTATTCTTGGGGATTGTTACCTTTGATTAGAAAAAGCACTTCCATATCTGTAAATATATCTGGGAAATCATCGGTCTCCCCTCATTGTTCAGTATGTCCTCAATACTTCTTTTCAAGTTCCATACTTCACATTATGGGTGTACTAATTGAGAAGCATTTGAAGGAATTAAGGAAGCTAAAGAATTTGCACATATATTTCGGTTCTCATTTGCTAATGACTCGAAGATAGGACTCTCTCTCTCTCTCTCTCTCTCTCTCTCTCTCTCTCTCTCTCTCTCTCTCTCTCTCTCTCCTCTCTCTCTCTCTCTCTCTCTCCTCTCTCTCTCTCTCTCTCTCTCTCTCTATCTATCTATCTATCTATCTATCTATCTATCTATTTGTTTATCTGTGTGTCTGTCTCTTTTCTCTCCCACACGGACACTCAGTTTTCATTCAACACTAGTAGGTATTCTTTCACAAAGATGTTCCATTCCAAGCTAAATTACTCCTCTTTTCCTTTCCAGTCCCACGATATCACCAAGATTAACCCATTATTCCATTTCAAATTAATCCATAACCCATCCTCATCATAATCCTTCCTCCCCCCCTCCCTTGCAACTCAACATTGCGCAAATTATGCTTCTGTCCCACTGCAGAGAAGTCTCCAGTCCCTTCCTCCTCAGGTAACGATTACTGATATCCTCATAAGAAATCCTCCAATTTACATTAACTCTGGAATTCCTGACCCATCTTATTTTCCACTCGTTGTAAGCTATTCCCACTTTTTGTATCAAGCCCAGACGATACATCATTTGATACAAAATAGGAAATTTTGGTAATGATTGTCCATATAAGTAACTCATGTTTTTGTAGTTATATAAGGTAACTCTCTTTTTCTCTCTTCTCTCTCTCTCTCTCTCTCTCTCTCTCCTCTCTCTCTCTCTCTCTCTCTCTCTCTCTCTCTCTCTCTCTCTCTCTCTCTCTCTCTCTCTCTCTCTCTCTCTCTCTCTCTCTCTCTCTCTCTCTCTCTCTCCCCCCTGTTGCCTGGGATGATATTAGTCATCCTCTAAAATTTTTGATAGGTTCAGTATGTGATAAACATACTCGTGTGTGTGTATATATATATATATATATATATATATATATATATATATATATATATATATATATATATATATATATGAAGACCTTGGTTGTTAATATTACCTGCTAAACTATTGCTCGGATGTGATAAGCAGTTTGTAATTTTATCCGGATTTTGCCCATAATAATGTTGTCTTTTGCAATTACTGTATAAGTGTTTGAAGATATAATGTACACTATTGTTGTAATGTTAGCGAAGGAAATGAATTCCTTGAAATCTATTCTCTTTTTGTAGTGTTCTTGTCGTCTATTAAACTTTGATCCAAGTATTTGATACCGGCGCCATCACTATTATTCCCATGAGCAGCTGTTGCACCATTTAATAAATTAATGGACGCTTTCATTATCATCCTGAAAAGCAGATGTAAATTACTTTCCCACCAGAGCTCTGGTCTTCCGTAACCATTATTTTAGAATAACTTTTTTTTCTTTTTTTACCTGTCTGTGTTTTTGATATCTTGATACTGTACTGACGGGATGAGAACTGTATTGTGAAGGTGACCACTACTTAATTGAAAACCGTTGCTATCGATTTATTTCCTCGGGAATTGGAAGTACTTTTAAACTTTTCTCTCCTGTAGAATTTAGTCTCATTTTAGCTACAGTCGGCATGACGTTTCATCATATTATGTTCTGGTTTTATGTTATGGCATTAATAATAGACTAAATGTAAATATATCCTCTACGGTCCAATATATTTCGCTGTCGTGATTACTAATTGTTCTAACTTCAGTAAATAACTTGGAATAGTGCCTCCTTTTTTTTTTAAGGTGTTTTGCGACACTCTCTTTGAGTAATTAAGTTAAATGTGCCTTCCAAGTTGATCTAGCTATCCGGAGCATTACATAATACCAGGAGCCGTAGCAGAGAAGACTGTTAGGACTCTAGCTTTAGTGTAAATTTAGACAGAATTTAGCCAAAATTCTGTCTAAATTATAGGTTTACATTAACTTCGATTTGTGTAGTCACCGTGGCTCAAGCGGTAGCGTCCGCGACTCTGAGGCGGCAGGTTGAGGGTTCGCGTCCCGTCACGGTCTGAGGTTAGCAAGGTCATGCACTCAGGGTACGGATTACATCTTCCAAAACAAATCCTTCGTAAGAAGGCAACCGTCCTAGCCCTTGGTAGAAAAGGGAGTCCGTGACGTAAAACCGGAACAATTAACTTCGATTCGTATGGTGGATCAGGCCTATTCAGTTCCTTTGGAACCGTTTTGTGTGTGAACCTCAAGTCGTAATTAACATGTTTCTAACTTGGATACGTTGTTAAATCTTATGTCCTGGGGATCCTACCTCTGGTCCTGAGTTACACATGTCTAATATATCAAATATAAGTCATGGCCTCTTGTGGTTTCCATATAGTGTCTTAAAGGCATGTAACAGTCACCTTATCTGTTCTTCTGTAAATATGAATCCGCCATATGTGAGTATGGAATGTTTCATAGGAGACCTAATTTTAATATTGTGTTATAATAATACACCGTTTTATGTCATAATTAGTCCCCATTATGGGGGTGGACACAGGTTGAAGCAGGGGGATAGACTGAATGCCTTGTCATTAGCCTTCTGACTCATGCGCGTATCATTGGTTTCATATATATATAATATATATATATATATATATATATATATATATATATATATATATATATATGTGTGTGTGTGTGTGTGTGTGTGCGTGTGCGTACGTGCGTGTGCAATTCTTGATAGATATAAAGAAAACAAAACAAATGACACGATTGTTCTGCAAAGTTATGGCTATTAAAAAAAAATGAAGACTAAAACGAACGTTGTCTTTTTATTTTTTTTACATTATGAAATATTCTACTCGATATTGTTTATATTTGATATTTTTGTTGTTGTATTCTTAAGCTTTGTACTTCTTTGCTGATAAGAATGAGGATTGTTTATTTTTGAAAATTATTTTTTAGAGATAAATATATATGTATTCTGGATTAAATTGCTGTTGCAAATGCTTCTTCTTTTTCTTTTTCATCTCCTCCTCCTCCCTCCTCCTCCTCCTCCTCCTTCAACAATCGAAGATTCTCTTGTTGTTACTCCTTCAGTAATATGAAATACCCACGAGAATTTCCCATCCTAACCTCTTTCTAGTATGTGTTTGTTGATAGACAGGCCATGTTTTTATCTTTTTCACATTTTACAATTGATAGTATAAAAACTGGGGGCACAAACAGTTGCCCTTGAAGACAGTTACCCCCGGGACGTTTGCCCCAGTGAAATATATAATGAAGCGAAGAAATAACGAAAAACGTTTAGTGTGAATGATATATTTCACACTTGGTTAGCTTAGGGGCAATTGTCCTAAGGGATAATCATCCTAAGGGGCAGTTGTCTCAGGAGTAATTGTCCTGTGGGGCTATTGTCCAAAGAGGTAGTTGACCATCCCCTTATTTAACATATTGTGGAGCAGTTTGTGATATTATTAATACTTTTCAATAAAGAAGCGAGATCACTTCATCTATTTATGTGTATCAGTGACAGTTTACCCGTTTAGATGTAAGATTTATAGCTTGCTCTCTCTCCCGTTCTGACTGTCAGAGTAATTTATATTTTAAAAGTTAATTCAAACTACATTTGCTGGTTTCAGACCTAGAGAAATATAATTGTAAATAAATGTATCATTTATCAAGGGGAAATTTGGCACTACAGTGCCAGAAAGGCACGGTTATTGGTACCAATTATTTTATCTGTTAATTCGTGTGTGTTTCCTTTTACTTTTTTTTTAACATTATAATATACTACCAGTACCTCTTTTTTTGCCTCCCCCTAAAGATTAGTTCAAGAATAGGGAATATTGTTTTGACAAGGTTAAACACGTGACCTCTTGGGTATTTACCCCCCCCCCCTTTCAACCTCACCCAATTAAGGTGAAGTTTGTCAGTTTTATCTTAACGGATTGCCAAAGGCACGTTAGGCCTAATAGTGACTCATAAGGGAACTTTCTTTCTCTTTTGGAAAATTGGTGAACATCGTTATTGAAAAGAGCCTCTCTCTCTCTCTCTCTCTCTCTCTCTCTCTCTCTCTCTCTCTCTCTCTCTCTCTCTCTCTCTCTCTCTCTCTCTCTCTCTCTCTCTAATATATATATATATATATATATATATATATATATATATATATATATATATATATATATATATATATATATATATATATATATATATTAGCAGTAGGATTTTTTTTTATTGAAAGGTACTCTTTGACCATTGATCTCATTAATTTACAACTGTACTCACTGAGACTAATTAGTTAACCGGGGAAAGTTCCAACGAGAACGTTTCTTCTTTACAAATATTAACTATGACATAGCGAATAGGACCCATTATTAATGTACCTCTACAGAAATTAATCTTTCTACAATTTGTTGATTTGAAAAAATCTTATAATAATGATAATGCGTACATACATACGTGCATATATTAGGCCTCATTCCCCCTTGTAATAATGGTGATGATGATGGAATCTTCATAAACCAAGCCTACCATAATAAGTATTTATGATTATTATTGTATTACAACAGTTGGATGTTTTGGGACAATCGCTCAAATCCTTGCGGTTGGATTTGCTCTTAAAGCTCTCCCACCAAGAGTTCAAGAAATCAATACTTAAGCCTTTTGAATTTAGAGAGAGAGAGAGAGAGAGAGAGAGAGAGGATTAGTAGAGAAGAGAGAGAGAGAGAGAGAGAGGGAGAGAGAGAGGTACAAGTCTTAGTAAACGAGAGAGAGAGAGAGATAAGGAAAAAAATAGAAGGATTAGTAAAGGGGAAAGAGAAAGTAGAAGGTTTAGGAAAGAAAGGAGAGAGATTGACTAAAAGAATTAGTAAAGGAGAGAGAGAGAGAGAGAGAGAGAGAGAGAGGGTTAGAAAAGGAGAGAAAAAATATGATTCGATTAAGTGGCAGATTAGGTTGGTGGTAAGTGAGCTTCAACAATAGAAGAACCATTGCGGTTTACCACAATACCGAAAGTGCTTGATTTACTTAGGCCTATTTACTCGCACTTACACATTCGCTCACATACACAGCCAAACGCACGCTCCACGCATCTCGAATGGCATGTACGTCTTCTTCCCACTTGCTTGTCAGTTTGGTCTTGTAGGGTCCTTCATGTACATTACTGTGTAGGTTACTTTTGTGCAAACAAACAAACATACATACATACATACACGTACATGCGCTACCTGTCTTACCCCCCGCGCGTGCTCAGCATAAAAAAAAAGGTCGGATCATTTGTATCGCTAGGCCCAAACTTTTTTTTCTTCACAGCCCAAGGAATTAGACACCATATTAATGCCAAAACATTATGTACTCTTTTGTTGGGTAACTATGCTTGTATGAACGGTAACAAGCAGGTTTAACTAGCCACTCGTTACGTTTAATAGGCCTCGAACTGCCTCTTCATTATTCATCAGGAAGGATTTTAATGAGATAATGGGGGTTTTTATTTCAGAGGAATAGGTCTGTGAATGTTCCAAATCTTTATTGTTAAGACGATTGTAAGTTCGCATTTTAAGAGAAAAGAAGTCTCATTGTAGAATGTGATATTTCACTTGTAATAAAAATATCTATCGAGATTTCTTATGAAGAAGCTTATGTTTTGCTATAGTCTTAAGCATATAGTCTCATCATGCTGCTAGCTTTAGTATATAGGCCCACTCAACATACATGTGCTTATTTTTTGTGGTTTTGCATATAGGTCTGATGAAAATTCATATTGGCTTATACTTGATATTTAGATGTATAACCTTATGTTATCTTAGTTAACATATAAGCCTACTGAAGATTTACAGCTTGTTATACTTATAAATAAATAAATTAATCAATTAATAAATAAACACATACATATTAAATACTCTACTCTTACAAACACTTAAGCAGAACCATTTATTTATATCAACAGTCCCGTAACAATTACACCACAGTTTACATATATATCTTTTCTGTATTCTGACAGCAATTTTTTCTATGAAAATTTATATTGGCTTATACTTGATATTTAGATGACCTTATGTTATCTTTGTTAACATATAAGCCTACTGAAGATTTACAGCTTGTTATACTTATATGTTAACAGTTAGTTTATTGCTCATAGGCCAAACCCCTGTAAACAGAAAACCTAAGTTAGTACACTCTTATTGAAGTACCTCTGCGATATGTGCAAATATATGAATTAATGCTTATTATTAACCATTATAAAAGAGATCTATATATGTTACAGGTCCACAGCGGTTGTGAATAGGCCTAGAAAGAGAAGAAATAAATTTTGGGAAAAAGAGGAAGTTGGAAAATAAGATTAATGTGGATAAGTTAAGAGATTACAGTCTGTATGGATAGTCCTAATGAGGAGAGAGAAATTGTGCAATATTAACGTGAATAGGTTTATTATTAGGATGTATGGATAGGCTATAGTAAAATAAATTATAAATTAGTGAAAAAATATATCTCTGAAAGCGATCGTAGGCTTAGTAAGGAGAGAAAGAATATTATGAAAGCAGAAAAAAAAACAGGATTATCAGAGATAGGGTAACGAGATATCTTGGCTTTGCATTGTTAGCCCATGTAAAGAAAAATAAAATACAAATCAGTAAGGTTTATGTAGATTTAAAGAGGTCTTAAGTTTGAATGGATAGGCCTAGTGAGGAGGTGAATTTAAGAACGAAAGATTCAAATGAGACGAATGTGACTACATTTAGGAAATCTTCGAGTTTGAATAGATAGGCCTAGGCCTTGCAAAGAAAAATTTTAGAAAATGTGAAAAAAATACGGATCAATTTACCTGGATAGATCTAGTCTCTGGATTATTTTTAAATAAGCAGAAAAAAATAAATAATATAATGTCAATGTGGACAGATTAGACATCTCCGGTCAGATAGGGATAGGCATAGTAAAGGAGAGAGAGAGAGAGAGTGAGAGAGAGAGAGAGAGAGAGGAGAGAGAGAGAGAGAGAGAGAGAGAGAGAGAGAGAGAGAGCCATAAAAGAGATAATGTATGCACGAAAACCAATAGGGGAGTTTTGTGTCATTCGGGAAAGATGAAAGACTCGAGTCGAAGTCATAAATTAGGATGTTCTCTTATCGGGCCCACAATCTGTGTCACTGACTCGACCTTTTGAATTCATTAGCAACGGTTGACGGTAGGTGGTATGTGTGTGCAAGACAGATTTTTGTCCATATCGACTGGGGGACTTTCGAGTTCTGTCTATTGACGTGTGGCGAGAAAACCGCTATGCAAACACCTAGATTTGAGGCTTAATTATTTGATTGTTAAGCATGTTTATGCCTGGAAATCTTGATCAGCCATTGTTTAGTAAATGAATTATCTTGAGCTCTGATCATTCTAACCCGTAATGAAGATGTTTAATTATTTTTCCCTCATGTGCATAATTTAGCATTTTCGGTTTCAGTTTAAATGACACTCTATACCTTTTGCTGCTTTCTTCAGAATTTAATGTATTAAAACGAATACTCCATATATCTGTATCTCTTATCTTTTAGTTTTCTTGGTGCCCAGGCCATATGAGGGCAAGTTTCTTCGCCCGTCCCGATGTTACACTCATAAAACAAAATGTAATGTTTGACTATAACATTCATAAATATGAAGTGCTTCTAGAATTGGTTACAGGAATGTTTGTTCGTGATCATCCACCCTTTATGTAGGTCAGTGGTTATAATGCCTCGCCGCTATTCAAAGGTTCCCAAGGTCATGTGGGGGGACAAGGAAGAGGACCTCCGTAACATATCATCAGAATACTCAAACCCACGGCGGGGCGACGGGAAGGGCATTCAACCTTGATTCCTTAGCGTCATTCCGTCCGTGTCCACTTCCGAATAGGGACTAAGAGTAGCATATAAAACATAATATAATATGGAGACAAGGAAGAGGTAGTGGCGTTCCTCTCTCTTAGATACCCCCTGTCAAATCAGCTGGCTTAATAAGTACTCCATTATATATGTAGAACCTACTATAACACTTTCCAATAAATAATGACTTGCAATGTTTTTTTTCTGATTTCATCTGTAATTATTATATGTAAACTAGAAAATGCATAGAAATGTTTAACTAGCATTCAACTTATACATGGCCATATACAGAAGTGCCCATGCGCAAGTGTTCCCCTGGACAGTTATTTTAAAAAAGTATGAAATAAAATATCCTCAGGAGCTCCAGGTTCATTCAATAAGAACAAAATTTCTCTTCCTCCAGCAATTCTAATTCTCTGCCTTCAGGTTTTTCCTCTTTATATAGGGTCACTAATCTTGACCTATGAAAAAAAAAGTACTCTGGAAAGAGATATTGATGCAAATTTTGGCCGACTCCGTTTTCACGTATGAAATAAGTAAAATCATACGAAAGATAATTCCAGTAGCCCGCCATGCGTTTGCGGATCTCTTGAAAATTACTTAACACTCGGGTGTTGAAGTGTCGGTTTGTAATTGTGGTTTGCTTTAAGTAATCTCTTTAAGGGATCTTTCTGGTCGTAAGGTAGACTATAAACGAGAATGAATTTTGTGGTTGTGGTCAATCTCTCTCTCTCTCTCTCTCTCTCTCTCTCTCTCTCTCTCTCTCTCTCTCTCTCTCTCTCTCTCTCTCTCTCTCTCTCTCTCTCTCTCTCTCTCTCTCTCTCTCGGTCCCCGTCCAAGACCGAGAGTTTAAGCTGTTTACTGGCAGGAACTGCTGTGGGTGGACATCACAGTGGGGGGTTGGGGCTTGTCCTGGCTGACGAATACCCATTGTAAAATGGAAATAAAGTTTATTATTATTATTATTACTCTCTCTCTCTAACTCTTCGTTTTCGATGTTATATATAATAGTTGTCTAAATTACTAAATCCAAACTCCCATTATGAGAGTGGACGGGTTGAAGCTGAAGGAAGCAAGGCTAGATGCCCTTCCTAGCGCACCGCGGTGGGCTCGATCGCTAGTCTGTAGAGTCAAGTGCTCTATCCAATACTCTATTGCATACATTATACATTTGTAAATCTATATTAGGATAAATATGGACATCCATTTCTCATCTGTTATTGTTTTTTTTTTTCCTTCCACACCATAGAGCCTTATTTGGAAAAAAAAAATTCAGATTCACAGCTCTGATACTTCCTGATATTTTCGTCGAATATTTAATCAGTTTGACTGTCATTTACTTACCAAATTTTCTATATTTATATTTATTTTAGTCGTTTATTTATTCACGGAGAGACGCAATAATAATAATAATAATAATAATAATAATAATAATAATAATGAGAAAGGTATTATCATCATCGTCATTATAATCATTATTATTATTATTATTATTATTATTATTATTATTATTATTAGTTCTGGTGGAGATTGAAATGAAGTGTATCTTCTCTTAATCTCACAGAACAGCTGTGCGCGATTATAGTGGATCATCTGTAGTCAAGAAGGACTGCTGGCTGAAGTGTGGACTTGTAATTTTGCCGAAACACTTTATGACAATATCCGAGGCCTTTAAAAAGCTTCGGTGCTATATTCTGGAAATCCCCTTCAAGTGGTCAGGTCGCAACTGTGAAGTGTTTTTTGACTTTGAAGTTTAATGTTGGGAAAGCTTTGATGATGTTACTCAGTGTCATGTGCAGTTGAGCAGAAGTGGTAAAAATGTATAAGAAAAAATGGCTGTCAGAATACAGAAAAGATATATGTGAACTGTGGTGTACTTGTTACAGGACTGTTGATATGAATAAATGGTTCTTTTCTAGTGTTTGTATGAATAGAGAGTATTTAATATGTATGTGTGTTTATTTATTAATTAATTAATTTATTTATTGTACTATTATTTCTTTAGATACTCATTTCTTTATTAATCACAGGATTGTCTGTTTTACCCTTCTCCTTCTAGAAGCTTTTAAGACGAGAATACTGGTGGTAGGCAATTGTTTTTCGTCCTTATGATGATGATAATAATCTACATAAATACTGGAATTTCTCATTTTAATGATAATATATATTTATGGGAAAAATAACTTTCTTTTGTCCACCGAAATCGCTGCATTCTCTTCAATGTTGTGGATGTTGGAAACTAATTTATTACTATACTCGTACATATAGAGGATGAACAAGTGACTATATATATCTAGATATGACTGGATTTTTAGGCCAAGGTGAGGAACGTTAAAAAAAAAATGCTGTTGTTTGGGTTTTGGGCCAATTAAGCATGGATGATGGCAAAGGATAGAAAACTTTTCCTGGGTTATTAGTATGTTTCATATAGAGCTTGAGTGCCGTATAAGGCTTGAGTTTTATTTAGAAAAGTATACCACTACCCGACGAATGTTTTCCTGGTAGATCCTAGTTCCGCACTATGTGTTCGATGACACGATTATATTCTGATGGAACCCATATTAAGTGATTGAGCAGTGAAGGTCTTCAAGTATAAAAATAGAAAGACTCGAGAATATACACTTCTACATTCCATTACCTTCATAACAGAAGATTCTTCCTGATTCATTGGCATTCTGGATACTCCACACAACAACAACAACAAAAGTTAAGCTATTTGATCTTGTCGCATGGTAATGGAAGATTTAAAATGTACGAGTTGACCCTGGATGTATTTATAAATAGAAAGGAAATGAGTACGGGTTCATCCCGGCCTGACGTCAACATCTCGTGTTGCATTGTGAAGGGATTGGTTTTGTTTATCATGATTCATATCCTGAGTTCATTTCCTCTAAGTCTGTCTTGTGATATTTAACGAGTACGAGAGACTGCTCTCAAGGTTTGTATTAGCAGACCATTGTCTTTTTTGTTATATATATATATATATATATATATATATATATATATATATATATATATATATATATATATATATATATATATATATATATATAACAGCTTCTGTACACGATTGTCTAAGTAGTGTTGTATGCGTGAGTGTTCAAGATATGGAAAAGATTAGGAAAGTTTCATGAAAATGGCCAGATATTAAGATCTAGAGCCATAAAACACTACTTAAGTTTGCTTATATATTAATCAGTTTAATATAATACATTATGTAAGAGACACTGATTTTATGTTGAACTGTGTGTGTGTTTATATATATATATATATATATATATATATATATATATATATATATATATATATATATATATATATATATATATATATATATTACGTGTTTTATCGTGGAAGTTTTCTTCATAAACATTAACTTTTCAAGGTTCAATAAGCCACATTGTTATATCATATTAGGTAAGACATCTTGGTGGCTCTTGTGCACTCTAGGCTGTAGTGAAGTATCTTAGCTTATTGTAAGTACTGTTATTTTGATATTTACTGTTCTCAAGATGAGGATTTGGTGTAGAGATTTTATCAGAATTTAGTTTTCTGTAATTTTTTTTTTAATATATATAGAAAAGGAACCATAGTTTTGTGTATATATGGCTGTGTCAAACACTGTATAATTTGATTTCAGTGTTGATTTATATATATATATATATATATATATATATATATATATATATATATATATATATATATATATATATAGATAGGTAGATAGATAGATAGCTTTCATGAGAATCGTGCCATTCGCATGTTAATACATCAAAAATATTCCTTAGTTTTGTATTTGGCAGTGTTGAGCAACTAGATGATATTAAAACTAGTCTTGACTTTTTGTCTAGTTTAAAGCTAGATTTGCAAGAGGAGCGTATTATATGGTCTTCGATGTACTAAAATTATTATGCAGTGTGGAACATCTAGACTTTAGAACTAGAGTATCGACATTTTTACGTCTAGTTTAAAGCTAGTTATACACGAGGACCGTACCAGAGGCTCTCCTATACAATACAATATCTAGGGATCCTTTGGTTACTATATAGCTATGCAGTAGTACAGATGTGTTTCCACTCATGCGCTTTTGTATGGTAATAGTTTTTTAGCTGCTATAATACACCTGTTGTGTTATCTAAGACATGCAGATTTGCCCATGTGCTTCAATAAAAAGCACAAGTTGATCCTTTCATCTCTCGGTGAGGGTTGACTCCTGTCAATCAATCCATTCAACTCATATGCTTCAACCGAACTCACATTGGAGCCCTATATTCTACAATGAGAATCATCTCTCTCTCTCTCTCTCTCTCTCTCTCTCTCTCTCTCTCTCTCTCTCTCTCTCTCTCTCTCTCTCTCTCTCTCTCTCGCTCTCTCTTTCTTTTCATTCGTACACTCCTGTCGCATACATTTGCTGCTTTAATATCTAGCTTGTGTTAAGTTGTTTATCCTTGAACTAAGTAGTTTTGCTTCTTATATTTCACTTCATGCCCTAAAATATTATCTTTTTTCTTATGGTTTGAATTTATGATTTGTTATTTGATGTCCTTAAAGGAAGTGTGTGTGTTTTATTGTCGCTGGTAGATGAAATCCAGATTCCACATTTCAATGAACTTTTTCTCAAAAATTTCTTAATTTGCGTTGATATTATTGCAGTAAAATAATTTCGAAAATATTGAGAAAACTTTTAATGTATTTTCGCGGTTTTTGTATTAGTTTTTCACATTTTTAGGGAATGGGGGAGTGACCTTATATTACCTATGGATAATGCCAATCTGGTGATATCATATCTCGTGGGGGACGAAACGAGCCTCTGGTCGTTCGTTCGTTAGCTGTAAACTCTTTTTGCTCATTAATACCGTGTGATATTCGTCATTTCTTAAAGCACTTAATGTGGCCCAATCATATGATTTTTTTTTCCTTTCATACTTTTTAACTTTGATATTAGTTAGATTAATCATTAAGCCTTTATGACATAAGGCGAACTTATCTGTATTGGTCAAGTTTTGTCTTAATGTTCATGTGGACTTTATTATGCTGACTGGATTTAACTTGCTGTAGCTTAGTTTACACAAAGGAAATTTTGTGCGTTCACACATATACACACACATATGTGTATGTATCAATCTCTATATATCTATCTATCTATCTATCTATCTATCTATATATATATATATATATATATATATATATATATATATATATATATATATTATATATATATATATATGTGTGTGTGTGTGTGTGTGTTACATCTACATACGTATTTTAAAAAAATACTAATTCATTAATTTGTTTCATCATCATTATTATTATTATTATTATTATTATTATTATTATTATTATTATATATATATATATATATATATATATATATTAATTTTTTTTTTATACAGAATTTCTATAGATATATTTTTATGGATATTGAGAAAATTGTTCTTGGGATACTTTCCATTTTAACCTTTGAATACGATTTCGTACCTATTTTGAAGTGATTTCCTTACTACGGAACCCCTCTTGGATGCTCTTGGTATTTGTGGCAGTAACTATACAGGCCCTGGACATGTGCACTCAGTCACTCCGTCTCATATATAAAAATGTTTACTGTAATTTATATACCCATCTCTGGTAAGTATTGTCATGATTTAATTCATTTCTCATGTTATATGAAATAATTGTAAATTTTAGAGCACTTAGTGCCAGTATGACAAAATATGAGAAGATATTTTTATTTGTATGCATAGTGAAGAATGATGAAATTATCTGGGCTCTTGATCCTGATATGGCAGTAACATCTTCCTCTGAACGAATCTATGAATCTTTCTCAAAGAATATGAGGAGATGAGGCAATGAGACAAGGCTATATGTACATCATTACTCATGCAAATACTGGATCTTGTAATGATGAGTAACCCCAGAACCTCGTGTACAGTTAAATAACCCCACAAAATGTTAGGTTAGGTGACTTGCTTTGTAATTATAGATGACCTAGAGCATCCTGGGGTACTTTTCTTTACAAGATCTCAATATCTGTTTATAAATATTTGCATCTTGAGACTAACCAGTATTCATGGAAGATTGTGCTGAATAATTTGTGAATTTGACTCATGGGTCAGAAGGGGCAGTGCTGTAATGTAAGGGCCACATGGCTCTTCTGGAATGTAAGATGAATAATAGTCTTAACTCTTAAAACTTTTATACTTCTCCCCTCATTTCCCCTCCCCTTATCATGTGCCATAGATACATAGGACTTACTGTATGTACTTTCTTTTCTTTTTGTTCTGAACACGTTATCCTATTTGGGATTAAATAAATATAATCCTTCCCTTTGTTTTCTTAAAAAATATAGTCCCTCCCTTATAAGGAGAGATGATCCCATTTGCAGATAATATTCCTCTTAATTGTGAACCCAACCTAACTTTAAAAAAAAAATAGTTAGGTGAAATTAGACCACATTTTTTTGTCTGCTAGGAGGGGTCATCATTTCTTGATCCTCGTTTTGAGTTTTGATGTGGAAATTATTACACAGTGACCTGTTACCTATTTAGGCTATGTGCCTTTATACCCGAATTTCCGGTATCCATTTGTTATTATCTATGTCTCGCCTCAAGTAATCAGTGTAATAACTTGTTACGTAGTTATGTATGATTGTTCTTTTCAGAATTGTAATCATTTTTCCAATAGAAAGTTGGATAAGGTTTTTTATATCCATATTGGTGTTACTCCCTCTTAGTAGTTTTTATTAAGTTATTTTAATATATATTTTGACTTCTTGGTTTTGATTTTTTTTTCATGTCTTATATTATTGTAACATCAAATTATTTTGTCATATATTGAATGTTTTTTTCACATGTATGGTAATGTTTGTATTGTCTTTATATGATGAAACTGCCCCATCATCTGAGATATGAATTATAAATTATCTTTTCGGATTTTTGTTCAAAACAGCAATGATTCTTTGCGGATTTAAATTTTTTTGAGTTTTCTGTATTGATCCTCTTGCTTTCATGGTTAGTATATATATATATATATATATATATATATATATATATATATATATATATATATATATATATATATATATATATATATATATTTATTATTTGCGTAAATCTAGTGCAGGAGCCACGATTTTGGATGAGGAAAGTTGTATATTTCCTGTAGAAGAGCCTCATCGCCTCAACCCGTAGATCCGAACTTGTGGAACTCAGTACACAAGCTCGTTTCTGTGGGGATAGGCTGTGTTTGGCAAGATCTGCATAGGAAAACTAAGGAAAATAAAGTAAGCAGGTGTGCAACAGCGAAAGAAAAACTACCGAGAAAAAGCATTCAGTAGGAGATGAACTTCGACAGAGATTGACTGATGGATTAAAACAAATTCAAAATAAAAAGAGAACGAATCGAGGTTAGACTAGTTAGTTCATAGATAAATTTCGATATAGAATACTGGTTAACAATTTTCCTGAAGGGTTGCCTGTTCTGTATGATTAACCTTATTTGCTCTTGCTGTTACAATTTTGTATCAGGAATCCTTTTACCTCATGGAACAACGAATGAGATATCATTGAACACAATTAAGCTTCTTAACATTAAAATATAAGTGGCGGATTTTGTAAAGATGAGTAACCCTCAGAACCCCATGTAAAGGTAAATAACCCCTTATATAGTTAAGTTAGGTGACTTGCCTTGTAAATATGAATCACTGTAGAACCCCTTTGGGATACTCATCTCTACAAGATTCTAAATGGCTAGAAGTCAGAGTTGCAAGCAAACTACAGCTGTCTAGATGAACCAGCCCAGAAATCTGAGGAAGACATCAGGGAAGACCTCCGAATACCCGGTGAGGTAGTAGGTTGTATAGTTGAGCGCTACATCATTAAAGGAGAACTGTACAACTTGCTAACTTTCCGGGTCGGGGGTTAGGAGCAACCTTAGATCTTGACAGAAGCTAGATTTCCTAGAGGCTTGATGAACTGAAGTATGCCATTATCATATTGGTCGCAACCAAGACCTTGACAGAAGCTAAGAGGTACCCTGGAGGCTGGATGAACTGAAGTATGCCATTATCATATTGGTTTCAGCCGGAGACTGGAGATTAGAGGAAATTCCCCTCTTACAGAAAGATTTCCATATTTTTGGTTATATTATTTTGGAGATTAGGATATACCTCTCCCTAAAGAATATTTCTACTATTTAGGTTATATATATATATATATATATATATATATATATATATATATATATATATATATATATATATATATATATATATATATTATGTGAATATTTAAGAAAAATTATTATGAAAATTTGTAGAAAGGAGACATGTGTATTATGGTATAAAGAATTTACTCTTTATGTACGTCTTAACCTTTTTGTTGAAATTCTTATGAAATTATTTTTAATATAGACCTAACTAAATACAGCTTCATATGTTTTTGTGTAAAAAAAAATATGTATTCAGTTATGAGTATCTTATTTTTGCATGACCAAGAGACTCAGAATAAAATATTAAAATGTATATAAGATTTAAATTTATTCTCAGCAAACTGAATTGTAATGGTGACTCTGTCATTGCTTTTCAAAAACCTCGGCTCATTCAAAGCTCTTCTCATCTCAAAATGATGTCATAAGTGTAGTGAAAAGATTTCCTAGAAAGACTATATTTGTATTAAGAATATTAAATAAATATAATTTTATAACAGTGCCATAAATATGGGTCAGATTTAATGATCGTCTATGTGTCTTAGATCCGATTTCTTAAACAGTGTAAACCTAGGATACCATATTGTTAGTTGGCTAGGTAGCCATACACAGAACCGCGTCAGATGCGTTTATAAAATCCATTTGTGTGTGTCTAGCTAACTAACAATATGATATCCTAGGGTTACACTGTTTAAGACATCGGGCCTCAGACTTAGTCTACTGTACTTTGAGTGGGAGCAGGCCACGATAAATCATTAATAACGCGCGAGTCGGAAGTCGACTGATGCGGGTTTCATCCCACCGTGGGACGTTAGGAAGGGCGTCCAATTTCAGTCTCCCAGCTCCAGTCTGTCAGTTTTTATCGCTGTTCATGGGACGAATTGTGACACAGCGATGCTCTACTTCAAGAAACTCTGTGATCGATTTTACGTTACGGATTTCCTTTTCTACTAAGGGCTAGGACGGTACATTCCTGCGAAAGACTGGTTTTTGGCTCTTGTGACCATTACCCTGATCAAGACAGTCTAGTACAAAATAGTAAATCAGAATTGTTCAATTTGGAAGTGGTTTTCGCCAATATATTGGAATCCAAGTAATTCATATACTAGAATGAAAATTTTTAAGTGTTAGGATTCCTGGAATCATGTATCCTGTATATTTAAATCCTCTATAAATCTAGCACTATAATAACTTAGAAATAGTAAATTCAGGTGTCTTGTATCGGGGATTCTCCAAGATAAATCCAATTATGAATGCACCGTTTTGTGTCACGAGGTGGACATAGACTTGTTGGAGCTGGCGGATGAAGACTGGATGCCCTTCCTAGCACCCTGCGGTTGACTCGAACCAGCTTTAGTAGCTTCTCGACTCCCGCTCTCTACCACTTGACCTACACGGTAGGTCCGAAATGTTTGTAGCTATCAGAAATTTGGACCCGATATATTGGACTCCAGGTCAATCTAGTTTAACTTTTGGAGGAAGTATTAATCAAAATCAAAACATTTATTTCCATTTTGTACAATGGTTATTCAACATTAATAGTAACTTACAAGTAGACATGTAATTAAACTAATAAATAAGAGGGTTAGACATATAGTTAAATTAAATGTAGCTTTCATAGAAAATAATAATGCTGTAATAAAAATGTTAATGATAATGTTAATAATAAAGTAGTAAGTATGCCACTAGATACAGGATCGTTATTATCGGCATCATTTCCATATTTGTTTCCTTACAATGAGAATAATTAGTTCTTAATGGGCAGCAACTATTTGTCCAAAAGAAAACTATATAGTTTGCCTTTGAAAGCTGTGAAGGAGGATGCATTTTTAAGATGCTCTGGAATATTATTCCAGAGTGTTGGCCCTTTGATAGTGATCATCTTTGAACCTGCTTCTGTGTTTGTTCTGTGAATAAAGAGCCCACTGCTCTGTCTTGTGTTGGTTCCCCTTATATCCCTGACTGTTTTTAAATCAAATAGCCAGCTAGGATAATGATGGTCCAAAATTTTGAATACAAAAACATAAATAGCATAAGCGACCTTATTTTCTGCCCGCAGCCACCCAAGTTTATTGAGAGCTGGTGTGATGTGGTCATATTTTCTTATTCCTCCCAGGGCAACTCGAGCTGCAAAATTAATAAGCTTCTGTATTCTGTTTATCTGAGTCTTAGTGGTTGATCCCCAAACAGTTGTGCAGTAATTAATGTGACTTAGGGCTAGAGATTCAACAACAGTTATTCGAGTGGTAGTCTCAAAATTGTCTTTTATACGTGATAAGTACATTAATGTTCCTGTAACCTTTTTGCATACTTTATCTATGTGGGAATCAAACAACATGTGGTTATCAAAGTGAATTCCTAGGTTTTTGACTGCTTTGCTAGAGTTCTGGATGCGTAGAACTCCATTTAGAATACGGTTCTATGAAGAATTAAAGCTATGATAAAATAATGATGATTGAACATCAATTATACTGAATCATCTAAGCGATTTTGCACTTTCAGGTGAAAGTTAAGGGGAAACATGATGGCATTATGAAAAACGTGAACTTTATTTTTAGATAACATAAACTGATATTCTTTCTGTAGGCTCCAGGAAGATCAATTTTAACGATGAATAAGTAGACGCGTATTTTGCGAGATGATTATGGCCATGTTTTGACCATTTTTTTATTTTTATTAGTTTAAAATAAAACTGTTATGTTGAACCTACTTGCCGAAGGTTTTTTTCACAGTAGCTTCGACTCTACTATTCTTACATAATAGGTTAATGTGCCGCTTTCACACCAAAGTGGAACATCGCACGTGGCATGCCACGTGCGATGTGCCACTTAGGTGTGAAAGCGGGCTAGTTAAGTGATGTCACCCACCGGAGAAAATACTGGTATTTGAATACTCTACAGCGTGTGTGTGTGTGTATAATATATATATATATATATATATATATATATATATATATATATATATATATATATATATATATATATATATATATATATATATATATATATATAAACTGTTAGCATACAGCACTAAATAGTAAGGAAGCCCATCAGTGAAACAAATCTTATAAAAAACAATGCTATATTTCGGATCCTAACTGGATCCCTTCTCAAGCTCAACTTAGTTGTGCTTGAGCAGGGATCCAGTTAGGGTCCGAAATATAGCATTGTTTTATAAGTTTTGTTTCACTGATGGGCTTACTATATATATATATATATATATATATATATATATATATATATATATATATATATATATATATATATATATATATATATATATATATATATATATATATATATATATTATTGTATATATATATATATATATATATATTATATATATATATATATATATATATATATATATATATATATATATATATATATATATATATATATATATATATATATATATATATATATATATATATATATATATATATATGTGTGTGTGTGTGTGTTAGAATAATGGGAGTGTATACACCATTTTTATTAACAGATATATTTTGTATATTACAGATATACTTTGTATATGATTTTACAGATTTTTTGCATTATGGAGAGAAAACAGATACTTAATTATTTTGAATGTATATAGGTGAATTATATTGATTATGTACACTATGCTTTGCACTGGTCTTACAAATCTTAACATTGTCATGCATAAGTAAACCTCATTTGGCTTATACAGCCTCGCTTCGCCAGAACCAGTTTTGGGAAAAGGAGAGAGTAGTGTCGTAATCCATGTGGTATAACCCCCTTTTCCCTCAGCAGTCAAGGTGTGTACATCACTAGGTACGTTTTATCAGTGGGGGGGAAGGTACCCCCGTGAGCATGGATTCGATAAAGCAAAAATGTTTCTATCGCAGCTATCTTGTATATAAATTCATATTCATTTTTGTGACAAAGCAAAAATAAGATTGCTAAACGCTTATCCTACTGTCACTTGCCGTCTTAAAGTGTGTACACTCACAGTAATTTTTCATTACATACATCTGCACATTGGTTTTATGTCCGTGTGTATGTATATTATATGTATCCATCAGACTGTGTATAACGTATTTAATTTTTTGCCGCAATATTATGTGGATCCCAGATCTGTGTATGTATAATGTATATGCGTATCTGTCATCTGCCTTTATATAATATATATATATATATATATATATATATATATATATATATATATATATATATATATATATATATATATATATATATATATATATATATATAATATGAACCCAGCATTTTAATTGACCAGTTTTCGTAACTCTCCGTCAAAACGTTAGATAAATTGACTTCACTATACCCCTTCTCTCTCAGCCATGCGAGTAGGATTTTCAAGTGTCATTGTGTCAGTTAGCGGATGTGCAAGGTGTGGTTAGAAGCGCCCACAGTACCTTAGGCCTGGTTACATGGCGCCTGTGTCCTCATTTGAATTTGAATGGGGCCCTCCCACTGTCACTTGCTGGGTGCCGCCACACATTCACCCCACTGTCATGGCATACCGCAGGCCGGCTAACGTCCACCTCTCCTACCCACACCACCCATTCATATATACATCACCCCATCCAGTACTCTCAGCTCACCCATCATGAATCTCCTCCTTACACCCACCCACCCTTATATACATCACCACCTCCAGTACTCTCTATTCTCCCTTCATGTAACTCCTCCCCTACCTTTTATATATCTCCCCCCCCCCCCACCGTTCCTCTTCGTTCAAATCCCGCATTATATAGTATCTACGTTGCATTTGAGCCTTCATTGTATTTATTTAACGTTGCTTTACCGTCTCGATCGATATTTTAATCATTATCTTAGTATGAAACCCTGACATTTTATTTATTTGATAATAGTCATTGTTAGGTAATAATGTAATTTAAATATGGACATACCAATGCGCAAAATGTATGTTAACATTTGTATGCATGTAAGGTAGGCCTAGAAATATGGATTGTACAAAAGCTTTCGGACGTGGGCTATTGTAGCACAAGCAAGAAAGAAATTAGTACAATAATAATAATAATAATAATAATAATAATTATTATTATTATTATTATTATTATTATTATAGAAAGAATGAGAATGGAATGGGCAAGTTCAAGGGTTGTTGTTTTCCTCTCTTTTTTTCGTAGGATATGGTTTAAAATGATTATAACAGTATGAATAATAGTAATAGCAATAGCAGCAGCAAAACTCTGGTCTTTGAAGTTGAAAGACACAGAAGACCATTTGAGACTTCAAAACAAAGACTCCACGTGAATTCCTAACACAGAGAACCTACCGAGAAAGTTTATAGTTGTTTGGAATTTTCGAGCTGCGTTGCAGAGCCAGAGCCTTTACAAAAAAAAATCTCTAAAAGAGTTATTTTGCATAATTGATCAGTACTGTACTGCGAAATATCACGTGGCTTAAATGAAAAACCTTTGAATGTCAAGGAGAGAAAGACTAATTAAATTTTAACTTCGCGTAGCTGAACACAAACAGAAAAAGCAATTCCCAAACCAAACACAATAGTACTGTTGTTAACTTGAACCGAAAGTGGAACAGTGTAGGTTACTCTTCTGTCTTTCCGCCCGTCTCTCGGTCCCTTCATGCGTGTGTATAACTCCAAGGATCGAGGTATGTTTGGCTTCTGGTGGATGTGTGCTTTGACTCGGCAATCTTCCCCTTACAAAGGGGACTAGGACCGTGGTATATGTTGGTAAATATGTAGCTTTTGCAGTAAATACAAATTGTAGTTCTGTAGATGTAGTTTTTAACAGTCAAATAAGCTCTTGAGTTCAATACCTGAGTTGCACAGTAACCACGTCAGAGCTAATTGAGGATAAAACGAGGATACTAATTAACAATTAATGAACCAGTACTATTTAAGACATAATGCTATCTTTTTTTAATGTACAGACACTAATTATTGAGTAAGGTTCAAATATAACCAAATATGTACTATGTACAGTTTCTGGATATTTGGCTGTAGAGAGTGAGCGATAATAGTTTTTTTTTTTATTTTGAGCCAAAGCATTACTTTGGGACTTGTTCACGAATTAGTGAGAGATACAAACAGGTGCCATTCCTTGGCACTGTTTTGGCACTTAGCATTATAGTTTCCATATGAGAAGTGTGATTACTGTCATCATCACATGTATATTTATATGAAGATTTTAAAGTTTTATTATTTAACATCCTCATAGTAGAGCGCCTGTGGTACAGTTCACGTGTATGTGTTTATATTAGTCCCTAAGTAAATAGACGTGTTAATGAATATCAACAAGACTTAAACTATTGAATATCGTTAAACGTCTGGGGAGACCTAATTGGAGAAGTCAGAGTAGTGTTTTATAAATCATATAGTTCACTGTTAGATTCATTAACGTATCTAAAGATATTTTGATATCGTGACTACTTGACTTTTTTCAGCAATTTTCTGCCACCACAGCTCATGTTGCTGAAATGTCTCCTTTCGCCTTTATATTTTATTTGTTTCACGCACTGAAACTGAAGCCTGTATACTTTATTTTAATTCTGCACACACACAAACACACACTCATGTATAAGTGTGTATCCCAAAAGTAAGGCTGCTTAATATATTCCCCCAAAAGCATGTGTAAAATATTTGCTAGTTTCCAGTATATATATATATATATATATATATATATATATATATATATATATATATATATATATATATATATATATATATATATATATATATATATATATATATATATATATATATATATATATATATATATATAACTAAATAATTGAATATGCATTTGAATTTTACAATATTTGATACGTGTGTCTCAGTCTTTTGTTAATGCTAACTTGATTTATTTTTTTAAAGTTGTATCTAGAAAAGTAGGGAAATAATTTTAAGCAGTGCCATGAAAGTGGGTCAGATTTAATTATCGCATGTGGGTTTTAGAATTTGTCTAATCTACTCCAAGTAGGTCTAAAGTATGTCTCATAGTTATAATTAAGAATTACAGACATACTCTGGTATTTCTTGTTTTTTTCCTTTTGATGGGCCGCCACGTGTAGGTATTATAAATACCGTTGCTAAGTGGTAAGGAATCTCTCTCTCTCTCTCTCTCTCTCTCTGTCACGCCATTGTTTGCATTACTTATATATATATATATATATATATATATATATATATATGTGTGTGTGTGTGTGTGTACGTGCGTGCTTGCGCGCATGTTTTATATATATATATATATATATATATATATATATATATATATATATATATATATATATATATATATATATATATATATGTGTGTGTGTGTGTGTGTCTATACTCACAAAAGTGTCAGAATACTCTTTGAAATTCAAGAATCCCAGATGGCGGGTCGCGAAAGAGAGAGAGAGAGAATTTTTGTTTTTCTCTGATTTTCTTTTAATCATTTAATCACTATCGAATTTCTCGAGTCTCCTCTACTCTCTCACGTTGCACAGCTGTTGCTAGCCACATCCCCCTCCCTCCCAACTTTTCTCTTCCCTTACTCCCCTATAAACCTCTATCCCTCCTCTCTTTTCATATCTAGGCCTAATCTATTCAAAGGTTATGTTTCTTATTCCACTTTTATCAGGATTGTATATAGTATAATGAAAGTGACAATAATAATAATACGATGATAGTGATGCTTTTGTTATTTTTTCATCAATAATAGTGATTCTTCTGCTTCCTTGTTTTCTTATTATTATTATTATTATTGGTAGAAATCCACCCTATCTTTAAGTATACGTGTATATTTTAATATGACAATAAACCTTGGTTTTTGCACTATATTAAGTACTTTTTCAGTCTATTTGCAGTATATACTGACAAAGCTTTGTCGTTTTGTTAGTAGATACTCAAAATGCATACCTTGAAAATGTACATAGTGTAGTACCAAAGTCTCGGTTTATTGTTATATAAAAATACACATTTATATTACAGAGTGGGTGTATTTTCTTATAATAGTATTATCTGACAATTAATGTTTCCTAGTACTACTTCTGTTATTATTATTATTATTATTATTATTATTATTATTATAGATATTTTCGTTATTATTATTATAGTTATTTTCATTATTATCATTATTTTTATTATTATTATTATTATTATCGTCATTATTATTATTATTACGAAAAAGAAAAGTAAAAACATATCCAGTTGCAGGATTTATCGATCCGCAGAGTGAATGACAATGGGATTGTGTATGTGTGTGTGATTCCTCTGTTCAGCTCTGCATGCATGGGCTCCATGGCGTCATGCCTGCCTCCTGGTTGTACAGCTGCTCCTGCAAACAGTCTTTAGGCATCCCTTTTGTAATGCAATGCAGGGCATTGCATGCCTTCCATGCAGCTGCTGTTGAGAGAGAGAGAGAGAGAGGTAAATAGACTCTATAGCTGCATATTTATATCTTTTTAAGCCAGACAGTTTTTTTCTGTATCTAAATGGTAAATTTTCTGTAAAATTTACCATTTGGACTTAAAAGGTATTGACTTCAGTTGAGAGCCTTTCACGTCCATTGAACTGCTTTAATATTATATTTTTACTCAGATATGGGTTAGAATACTACATTCATTGTATTTAGATTATATTCAGAATTGAAATATCCTGAGAGTTCTTCTTGTATGTGTTTTTTTTTTCTTTCACTGAAGATCATTACAGTACTGTATATGGATGTTACTCATACAGGATGTATCTTGACTGTGCCTTCATTCACGATAGTGTCATTCGAGTTGGCCCTAATATTTTTTTTGTAATTTTCTATGTATATTTTTGTTTATATTTAAGTGTACAACAATCTGGGATTCCCTAGCTCAACATATTGTTAAATTTTTATGCTGATGTAGATTGACTAACAATAACCAGTGTATAGAGTGTTTATTATTATTATTTTTATTATTATTATTATTTTATTATTCATAAGCATTCTGTTTATTAATAATTATAGAATTTATCTATGTATTATTTAAGGTTCTCTACTAATAACCTGGAAACTGGCAATTTTAATTATTTAATTTACTTTAATATCTTCACTGACTCAAAATCATTCATTCAGCTTTTCAGAGGAACCAAAAAAAAAGAGGGAAATGGGAATGGGTACCATGATCTCAGACGGCTTTTATATCTAATATATGGAATAAGTTGGAATTGAAGCTGCTATTCCAAAGTAACAGTAATCTGTGGGTGAATAAACCATCATTTATTTATTTATGTATATATTTATTAATTTTCTTAAAATAAAAAAAGAAAAAACCGTCGCTTAATGCAGGTAAAGCTTTACCTTAAAAAAAAATTGTTTTCAGAAGGACAGTATGAATCGCCTAGACTTGGGTATCCCTTTTTCCTCCAATTTATTTATTTTTTTTTAAACTTTATAACTTATCAGCCTTCGTTGGAGTCCCCCGTATGCACTTACCTTGGGGGTAATTCAAGTACTGTATAGGAATATTTTTATTAGCGTTAGTGAATTAAGTTATGATATATATATATATATATATATATATATATATATATATATATATATATATATATATATATATATATATATATAATATATATATATATATATATATATGTGTGTGTGTGTAATGCTCTTTGTTTTTGAGGAATCACTAGAGATGGGATTGACATTATTATATAATTTTGAAAATTATCAAAGTTTTCCAATATATTTTTAGTATAATTTTTTTATATATAATATTTACTATGTCTTTGTTATATTGCATATATCCATATTTTTTTTTTTTTGAGGGAAGTTGGTACCTTCTGGGTATGTAATTACCGAGTGCAGTGCTTACATAATATTCTGTTTAGAGTGTAATGTTATATTCATATGTGTATCGATTATTTTACTTTGAACCTCGTGAAGTCGAATACCCCAAATTAGTGTGCTTAACGTAACCTAAATAATGCGTGTATCGTTTTGGGAATGTTTTCTGTAAATATATTTGAGTAGAAGATTTCCCATAGGGTGTATATATGCATTATTACTATAAAAAAAATAAATAAATATATATATATATATATATATATATATATATATATATATATATATATATATATATATATATATATATATATAAGTAGAAACGTACTGTACAGTAGCAATAATAATAATAATAATAATAATAATAATAATAATAATAATTATAACAACAACAACAACTTATCAGTTATAGTTTTATTCATGGTAGAGACACATTGTGCAATAATAATAATTATAAAAATTTGTATTTCATAATTTTACTTATATTTTCTAATATTTCTTTTCTTTTATTTTTTACAGGTAAATTGGTATCAGGGATGTTTATGGGGTCCATCTATATTCTTAGCATTTCATGTAAGTGTAACAGTGATATTTGTGCTTGTGATTGTATATATATATATATATATATATATATATATATATATATATATATATATATATATATATATATATATATATATATATATATTATATATATATATATATATATATATATATATATATATATATATATATATATATATATATATATATATATATATATATATATAAGATCTTTATAAAACGTGGCTCGTAGAACATATTTTCGCCAGTACCTCTTGGTATTTAGTGTTGTTGTGTCCCTTACATAAAAATTCCCCTGAAGTAGGGTTTGTTAAAGCAGTAATAAATGTGATGAGCATTAGACAGATGACACTCTTATCTAGCTTAGACTTCCTTAAGTGCAATAGAAAGAACTGTATTAATTTCTCATATAAAAAGTAGAAATACATAAACCTTCAAGTAATATACCAACTTGTGCCATATAAAGTGTGACCTCCAATATTCGTTATTTCCCTGGATAAACTATAATTTTATACATAATTTGTTCTGTATATACTGAAGGGAATCCATAGTAGCTGCGTGGTTAGAATACTCAACACAGGAGTTGACGTTCCCATGATCCAGCTCACCGTGGAGCGTTAAGAATGACATGTAGGCTTAATTTCCCTACCACGCTTTGTTTGTTTCCACATCCATAATGGGGATAATTAGTGAAACATGTTTTTTATGTCAAGAAAAAAGTATATTGAAATAATGAAGCTAAAGACAGAATAATTAATAGATATTATTTAAGTATGGTTATATAATGTAATATTCTGTGTAGAATTAAGACCTGCGAACATTTTATATAATGAACTAGTAAGTTAATTCGCTTTCCTTTCGGATACTTTTCATATTTTGGGTTGGCACTCGTATCCATCCATTTTCCTTTGCATAGTGCCATGTACTCACCATTTTTTTTTAGTTAATAATTGTTAATTTTTAAATTTGGCACAAAAAAAGTTTGTACGTTCTAGTTTATGTACAGCTGCTGTAAAGTAAAATTATTATTATTATTAGTGTTTTCTTATTTTGCATATTTATGTTTCACCTCGCCCCTAATGCAGCCGATTATCCCCTCCAAGGAAACTCTCTCTCTTTTATGTGATGAGTTAGCTCACTCATTGGAGAATATATATATATATATATATATATATATATATATATATATATATATATATATATATATATATATATATATATATATATATATATATATATATATATATATATATATATATATATATTCCTGATTATTTATTGTTTGATAGGTATTAAGCCCATTCCAAATCTACCTATAGGGATTCATGCCATATTTCTGTAGTTATAGGAACTAAAAAAAGGGAATGCAGGGGATCGCACGCTATGGTTCCTGTTTTGAGTCACTCAAACTCTCTCATATGCCATGTCTCTAACTAGCATTTCAGAGTCCTTTACTTTTTCATTATCTTTGCTAATTTTAGTTCCACTAATACCATAACATTACTGTAATTTGCATTACTGACATTACTTGAACAGCAATAGTTATCGGAAACTTTTAATTGCAAAATACATATCCCCCCTCATTTTGTTATTTGTATTGAGGGGGGCCACAGAGGTAAACATGAGGCTCAGAAGGGGATCATGAACATATAAAAAATGTCACTAGCATGAACATATATACAGTATTCTAGGCTTGGAATATCAAGCTTAAATACATTTTACATGCTTGTGATTGCGATTATGTCCGTGTTTATCCTATATGTCACTACTCAGATTCATACATACTTATACATATATAAATGGCCGCAGTGCCCCTGGTAAGAGGATGGCCGAGTCAGAGCACATACCTTCATCAAAAGCCTAACAAACCTCGACCACTCCTCTAAGCTCCTTGGAGATAAAGGGTTATCATAATTCCTCCCCACCACCACCCTGCTGGGGTTATCCACAGGGTAAGTGAACAAGGCTCAGATAGATGCACAAACGTTCTTTCTTATGTGTATTATTAATGGCTTGGTTTTGGAACGGCACGAATTAAGCTCACAGGCAAGGATATATGTGTTCCTACATTCTTTAATAGGTATTTTTAGGTCATTGTGCAGTAGATGATCGTTTGAAGATAATGTTTTGAAGATTTTTATGGGCTCCAGTCCTGGGAGTAAATGCATACATATAGTGTGTGATGTTTTCTAGTCACAAGGGTATTTAACGAGGAACAATCGAAAATTGAACTTTTACTTGCTTCCCACAAGACTAAATAATATGCACTGTACAGAAGAAACACTGTAATGGAAATCTTGCAAACTAAACCAAGATATTCTGAAATATATATACAGTACTATATTAAATATAATATGTCAGTAATTATTATTACTTTAATTTTATATTATTGCATATGCGTGACATAAGGAAAACATATATAATGAAAATATATACAGTACACATAAATTTACAAGTAATACATTATATTATATATGAGAAAACAAAATAGAACAGCATTTTACCATTTTTATGACTCTTCAACATGAGCTCGTTATTGAAAAACTATCTGTTGGCATTCTTAGAGTAGATCTTAAATTAATCTCACAAGGCACTAGCTCTTAAGTGCACTCTGACCTCTATATGAATAAATTTCCAGTTTCTTGTTATTGGACATTATGAATAATGCAGAGATTAAAGTTTATGATTATATGTAAACAAACAAACAAATAAGTGTGAAGTAAGCAGAAATTTAAGATGAGATGATAATAGTAATAATGGTAATAAGGATAATAATGAGTAATATTGGTTGTACTGTATCTTGTTTTATATATCTTGAAGTATTGTAAAATACTCAGTGGATTGCATGTGGTGTTTGTATGCTGTTAGACAATAAAAGTAGTATTATAATTTTTTTTATTTTTTATTTTATTAATAATTAGAATGTTTTCGGCACTTTTGGGCCAATCTCTCTCTCCCATTTATAAAAAGTACGGTTTTCAATATTTTAGCTAAAATATAAATATAAACCTCTCTTGTGCTTATTATATATGGATGTAGTTATATACTGTACTTGGCTTATTTGGCAGAGGGAAGTAATATATCAATCAAGCCCATAATATACCCTTATACATAATTCAAGTCGAAATATATATATATATATATATATATATGTGTGTGTGTGTGTGTGTTTGTTTGTGTGTGAGCTTGAAGTTTTTTTCCTTGTAGCTTAATTTAATTTTTTGTTTGTTTATGCATCTTAAATTTTTTACGTTAATATATTAAGCCAATTTATAACTTCATTATAGACTTTTCATGTCACTTCTGGCTTGTGACTATTGCTATCATGTTTCTTAATTTGATTATTATTATTATTATTATTATTATTATTATTAGTTCTGGAAAAGACAAGTCTTCTTACAGTAATAAATCTTTATTAGTGATGTCAAGACCTTGATCATATATTTCTTTATAATTTTGACATTTTTAGCGAATGAAATTGCATTTATACGTCTTGCAAAGTAAATCACATCTCTATCAGATCTTCCCGTATTAAAGATATGTGTGTGTATTTGTGCGTGTGTGTATTTTTAAACCATTCCTTGGTATTATAAATAAGTAAAAATCTTTCACTTTTGTGTCGTGTTATTGATTGTGGGGGCCGGTGAGAGGTGGATGTCTCCGCGTCTTTGTACTCATTGTTTTGCATAAGTTTCTAAAAATGTATAATTGACCTACTTATTAAGCCAGACTTGGCCATTCCCAATCAGAATGGATTGCCTGTAAGCAAATACGAACTTTGATCACATACGACCGCGGTGCAGGATATTATTTCTTATAAATTTAAATTGGAGAATACATAGGGTGCCACACTGCCACCTGTTGGCTGAGGTCTAAAGCTACATTTCTTGACCTTGGCACCAGATGGCTCTAGCTGGCGTGTGGCTTAACAGTTTTCTGTAATTGTCAGTAGCCGAGTGCCATTATCTTCCTATTTAATTCGTCATGTTATTAATGCGTCCTGTCTTCATGACAAAGGATATTCGTGCACTGTCACTTCTGTCTCTCATTTCATGCAGGAGCTTAGAGAAAGTGAGATGAAAAATTTTGGATATGAAACATTGCGTGAGTGGTGAGTGACTCCGCCTTTTCACGACTTTGCTCCGCCTTAGAGGAGGATCCTAGGAGGAGCTGTATTGCCACTGCCTCGAGTGGAGACGCTGGAGCACGATAATTACCCCTCGAGTCCTTCGAAAATCTCCATCGTCTTACGACTGATTACAGTATTATTAAGGTGCGAATTAAACATTGTCACGTGTTCTTACTTTTTAAGATAAACTAATACGCTTGATTTAATTACATAAAAAGGAAAAAAAATATTTAACTACCCAAAATAGTTAGCAATGGTAATATTTTTCTTTGGCAACTACGCGTGGAGAAAGAATTAATTTTGGACCCTTGTCGACGTCTTGGGGCCGCAAATGAAGTTAGTGGAATGTTTAACTTGGAAGTTGTTGTTTCTATCATAGACTTGAGAAAAAAGGATAGAGTAGTGAGTAGTGGATGGCATTTTGTTACACTAGTTTATTTAAGTCACTTGCAAATTATTTCACGAATACAATATTTGAACGAATGGGAAAAACATGCTCGAGTAAAGGGGACGTTAAACCCTTATGTGTACCCCCAAGTTGAGTGTCTACAATGCACTCGAGTTCGCAGTTTAAGAATCCGTACCCGATGTTCCCTCTAAAAATTGGCAGCTGCTCCACAACACGCCTCCCAAACTCGCATTTAGTTGCTGGTGTCACGTTGAGCATTTTCTCTGTGGACCAAATAATGATTTCGTGGTCACTCGACCAATGTTTCATTGTTTTTGTTAGGAGACTACACTCATTGACTTCACTCCTTCCTCCTCTTTGCGATATCAAGGTACTATGATATTTACTTATGAACAGAGTTGTAAGGATGAATTGGTAAGTATGATAACTCGTTATTTGTCATTCAGCATTTGGTATGTTATTTATAACCGTTGTTACTTACTTCATTGTGCATGTGGAAGTACAGTACGTGATACAGCGCAACCTCAAACAAGGAATGAACAATAGTTATTTGTTAATGAGTTAGTAGATTAAGATCTTGTTAAGAAGAGTAGCCCCAGGATACAAACATTCAACAAGAGAGCGAGAGAGTATTCCACAACAAATGCCATAGATCAGGTTAGGTTACTTGGTTATTTAACTTTAAATGGAGTTCGGAGGGTTATTCCTCTTCACAGAATCGGCAGATTAATTGGGTTAAGAATTTTATATTAGGAAACTACTTTCTTCTTTATGGAGCATTTTAATTTTATAATGAAAATGAAAAGTATGATGAGTTTGATAAATATGTATTATGCAGTATGTATACATTATTATGCACTTTGCTTGGTACTACAGTAGTGTGATCTACTAACATGATCTTTATGTAATATATGGTCTGCATTTGCAATTTTTCTTAAAATGTGTGATATACACTTTTAAAAACTAACATTAATAGTGTACATTAGGGATGTCAACAAGTGTAACCGAAAATAATTTATAACCATATATATATATATATATATATATATATATATATATATATATATATATATATATATATATATATATATATATATAGAGAGAGAGAGAGAGAGAGAGAGAGAGAGAGAGAGAGAGAGAGAGAGAGAAAGAGAGAGAGATTAAAATCAGAGGTAAGTTTTCGAGTGGATTTAAAAGGTATTTAATAAAAGGTATTTGCTAATCTTGTAGGATTAACAGTGTTTAGCACATTGACGGGAAGTTTTCGTTGAACGTTGTATGATATAAGCCAGAGCAACTCCTTAAAAGTCAATGGTCTTCTTGTTTCAAGCAGTCATCGTTGTTAAAAGGAAAGAATTTTACATTATTGTACTATAGTTTAGGTATGTTTTATTTCTCCAAAATATTGACATAGATAACTTTTTCAACTTATAGATGATGATGCTATACTTTCGTGAAGTCATGCTAATGTAGATCACAATGAATTTGCACTATTTTCTTACTCGTCATATTTCTTCTAGTTTGTGCTCCAGTATACTAACTATAAAATTGAAATTTTTATATTCGCATTAAGGCAACCAATCATGGAATAGTTTTATATGTATTTGATAATCAGAACATTCCTATACGTTTAGAATTCCGGATCTTGTAAAACAGAATAACCCCATGGTACTCGAGGGTTATTTATATTTACAAGGCAAGTCACCTAAACTAACCTTACCTTACTTAACAATTTATAGGGTTATTTAACTTAAAATGGGTCTTAAGTCATTACTTATCTTTACGAGATCCGATTATTTCTTTTCGCTTCTCACTCATTTCCTTGTTGCAGTCTCATTACACTTGGAAATATATCATCCAAATATACATCTGGTAGTGAAGGTTATGCTATGAAATCTTCATTGCCAGAGAATTTTTTTTTTTTCACTGTCTTGCTTGTTTACTGCAGATTGTATCAAGTTTGTTGTATCATAGTGATTTTATTTAAAGATTCCGGATCTTGTGTAGATGAGTATCCCCAGAACCTCGTGTAAAGTTCAATAATATCGTAAATTGTTAGTTAGGAGACGTACCTTGTTCATACGAATAACCTTATAGCACCCTTGGGGTACTCTATTTTTCTTTAAAAGACCAAAGATCCCTTTTAAATATGTTACAATCAGAAACCACAGTAACTCACAAACCTCATTTTTTAAATAAAATTCCTGTTTACCTAATTGCATTATTTATATACTGTAGTTATTTGTTAAGAAATTGTGGTTATTCATGCGTCCAAATATACTGATTTTACGTATCAACATATATTTACTTTAATATTTTCATGTTTTAATCACTGATTTCCTTGCTTTACTGATTTTAGGAATCACAATTAATATTATAAAGTTAAATTCTCTTATAGTGGATTGAATACTTGCTAATTAAATTCCTTCTCTTTAAAGAGACCAGATAAACATCAAATACTGCACAGTATTTTATCATCTGAAGGTTCACTCTTCCCTGCAAATATATTTTCTTTGAATATGGTTTCAGGAAATGATCTTGTTATGGCATAGGTCACACAATAGGCTACTGATATTCTAGTAAAACTTTTTTTTATTGCTGCTGCTGCTTTTTTCCCCCAGTATCCACATCATATATGTATAAATCTATGTTGTGTTTTGTTTACTTCTCTAAGCACTGTATACTTTTTAATATCGTTTTGCTCGCAAATGAATTTTATTTTTTCGTTCTATTATCATATGTGGATTGTAAGTTGAAATACTTGAAGTTTCTAGGTTAAGTATCTTTTAGGCAAGATCATGGGAACACACTCAACATTAGTGTTTGATTTGTCAGAAATATCGTGGTCAATTAAAGACCTGCATTAGATAAAGGTCTGTAATCTAATGCTCTCCTATTATCTTCTTGTCCAAATCTAAGTTGGGAAGTTTTGTGTATATATATATATATATATATATATATATATATATATATATATATATATATATATATATATATATATATATATATATATATATATATGCTTGCTGTATAACATTTTTCTTTGAAGACCCACAAATTTTCAAAGCTATCATAATCTATCGGTTAGGGTTTGCTTACGGTATATTATTGTATTTAGACTTCTTTAGTGTTCTCTGCATTTTGTCTTGCCTCTTCTCATGTGAATGTTGTTTATATCTGTTCTCAAGATTATGTCATTTGCAAGAATGTTGGGGACATGATTGACCATGAAAAAGTACCCAAATGACACATTTTCCAGTTTTGACACCCCTGCTCATGCTTGTCTTGACCACTTGACCCTAGAAACCTATCATCTTTATCAGCAAATACAGTCATATGCTGCATAATGTCTAAAGTTTCATTCCAAAAATGCTGATGTTAAGTGATTTTGACGTTGTAAATTGTACTCACTGTGCTACCTAAATAGCCAAAGTACTATTCTGTACTGTACACCAACAAAAACAATACTCCAGGCTGTAAATATTAGTAATCAATAATCATTACTAATATTGTATTGTACTAATGCTACTACAAAGTTTGCTATGTACACGCCATGAATGGAACTAAAGTTTTCAAACATCAATGTGGAGGTTTTAATGAGCACGAAAGCTATTTTGGGGCATGTAGAGTGAGTTTAGATTTCCTAATTGATAAATTTGTTTTTACAAATAATAGGAATTATAAAGATTATTACAACACATTTTATACTCTTGATATTTTTCACCTTTATGTATAACTTTACAGGTAATATGAAAAAACTCATTAGAAAACACTACTGTACACTATATGAAGTGAATTATTTTTTAAAACCTATTATTATAATGATTTCAGTGAGAAACTTCGAAAGGTAATATAATGCACACGTGATTGATTATTATGCAAATTCAGTTCAGCCCACTATGTACAGTGATCTCTTATTTACAGACTTTTAGCATTTTTTAATAACTTGTTAACTTTTAAGTAAAACCATTACAGTTATTTGCAGTCATCCTGCTGTGTATACTGACTACGCTTATTTTGTTAAATAAAATTTCCAGAATAGACACAGGATTTTCTGCAACACTGGCTTTCATTTTCATGTACTATTCATTGAAGAACACCTGAAAGACGTAACACTGGTTCTTCTTAGGGAGGCGTTAGCTTTTTCAGAATTATATTTAATATCATTAGGAAGGGGATAGAACTTTAGTTCCCAGCTCCCATCTGTATGTTTCCACTGCTATAATGGAGGACCTAAAGAATGACAGAATTTTTTTTTTTTTTAACTTTATCTTTATATTTTAAATTCATCACCAATATTTCTTTCTCTTTCTCTCTAAAAGAGAGAGAGAGAGAGAGAGAGAGAGTAAAATTTTATGTTTTGGGATTCAAGTGGTCAACATTTTTAAAAAGATTGTTTACATCTGCCAAAATTTTGGCTAAACCTATCGCAGTGAATCAGTTTTGTCCTTTATTGCGCGTAAATTTAAGGGAACTGAGCGCTGCTATGTCAGCTAACAGTTGGCTCTGGTATATGTTGCCCTGATGTGAATTTTAAGATTGTTTCCCAATACAGCAACATCTCTGCTAAGGTAAACCTCCGTATCTTTTTCAAGTCCTCGAAAATCATGGACCTCCCTCATGAGTGCTATATTTAAGATGGCACTTGTGCAATGTTTGATTACATCATTCCAAGCCCAAGCAGAATTTTTAATGCTGTGATAAATGGTAAAATTCTTTCAGAGCTACATCATATTCCTTACACTACCATTTTTGTTGTTGTTCCCCACGCTACCTGGCTAAGCATTTGGGAGAGGTCCTCCTCAAATAATAGGCCATAACAGCTGCAAAAACGTCCTGATGCATAGGTGTCATTAAATAACATGTGGAGCCCTGGAGAAACTACATATTATTAATATGAAATTCTCCAGTAAATTTGACTTTGTCCTGAAGCATTATCAATAATTAGCTTTTGTTCCGGAAGACTTATTCTTTCAAATACGTCTTCAGTATCACTGGCCCCTATAATATCCCGTCGTTGTTTGAGAACCACCTCTTTGAAAGCCTTGTGGTGTACACTCTGCCAAATCAAAAAGGAGTTTTAAACTTGGGCCCAGCAATATTACCTCTTAAAAACTCTGTTATCTGGTCCCTAAATACTTTAAAGCCTCGCATTGTATTAGACCTTTATATGATTGAAGATCTATTAGTCATGCATTTCCAAAACCAGTAAAATTAATCTGTATTAAAAATGAAATTTCTTTTACATCCTTCACGCCGGCACTCGTAGAGTCCACTCATTTTCACTTTAGTTAATGATTATCTTTGTTCAAAGTTCTTCAAACAGCAGAGTTAGCGACAAATATTGCTTCGTAGTCAGTTTTTTTTTTCTTTCTTTCCCTCGTATCGAATATGTACTTTTCTTTGGCTGAGTGAGATTCTCCTTTCTGTCTGACCCTCTGTCCTGGTCATCCAATCCAGACTGCATTGCCTGGTCATCCATTTTCTCTCTCTCTCTCTCTCTCTCTCTCTCTCTCTCTCTCTCTCTCTCTCTCTCTCTCTCTTTAGTCTATAATATTAAACATTGCTTATGAGCACAGTTTCATCTCATTACACAGTTCATGATAAGCACATTCACTTTAGGAAGTGGGAATAGTTAATAACTTCTATATACTTTTTCATTTATTGTATATGTTTTCTTTATTTAATGAATTCAAGGAATAATAATTACCATAAAATTATGTGTTTAAAAGTTCTTGCTATTATTTGTAAACATTGATATCACATGATTTATATATGAGATCCATTCCACTTTTTGACAACATGAACGAAATTTATTAAGAATATATTTCCTACAGTTCATAGTTTTGGGTTTGTTTTATCCTAGGTATATGGTTTGTGAAAAAGTGGTGAAAGCATTTTGTAGTTGCAAGAAAACCCCCAATTTCTTCCAAATATGGTACTTGGAACCTCCCATATGGTGAAGTATAGTTTAAATAATTCTATTACTGGTTAGGTAATGTATATATAGGCGGAATTTTTAGGAAAAATACAGTTAAGAGTTATAGAGAAGAGAAAAATAGTAAAAAAAAAAAATACAAAATCATAGCACATAAAGGGTGAATTGTCGAACTTGAGAAATAAAGATTTTATAATGAACTGCCAAGCTAACCTCTAGATCAGTATGTTTAATGGTCACTAGTCATTGTTAGTTTTTAATATGTACAATGTATGCATAGTTTACAAGTTGGATCTTTCCAAGCATTCTTCATGTCTACATTTAGCATGTTCAATATCCTAGTGTATATGACAATGTGGAAGGGAATGGGAATGCCCCTGTCATGTACATATAATTACACAGGGAGTAATAAAATAATCCTCGTTTTTATGTCACTATTACTCCCCATTATGGAAGGTGACACACAGAGTGTGGCTGGGAATTAAGGATGGTTGCACTTCCTAACACACCCACTGTAGGCTCAGAGATTTGCTCACAGAATATTAATATTAATTAATCTCTAATTTGGGGTCACAGTAATATGTGCCTTAGTCTGTACTGAAAAATGCATTTGAATAGTACATGTACTATATTATATTGTTTTTCCCCTTCTTGATCAGACTTCTGAAATTTACTGTTTCAGATGTGCTCAAATAAGCTCGGCATACAACAAAATCTTGATGGCTATCATCCAAGATAAAAGAAGCTCAGTATACAAGTAAATCTAGATCTCTACCCACTAAATTATCATCTGCCCTTTGGAGGTTTTTGTTTTTAGAAGGTGAAATTAAATTATTTGTATGCCTTTGCAATCTAGATGAATAGTGCCCTTGATGTTTTCAGTTTTATTCAATTTGGGAATATTTTTTTTCTTCTACTGAAGCTGGGATTTGCTAGGTCAATAGTTATTCACAACTGTAAGCTTTACAGAAGAGTGAATAAGTGTTGTAAATATTACATTAAATACAAAGTACTCGGTAAATTAATAGATATTATATATATATATATATATATATATATAATATATATAATATATATATATATATATATATATATATATATATATATAGTTCCATTAAGTAATATACAACCTTGCTTCCATTTTATATGATGCTTATTCCACTCTTGTCGCCTATAATGCCTTCTGTGATAGTATCATTCTTTAAAATTGATCTTTAGGCCATAGCATCCCAGTGTTATATCCTCAAATTTGTAGATGTTCTCAACTTTTATATATTTCTTGTTTCAGAATGATTAGAAGTCAGTTGTTGATCATCTCTTTTCCTTAACAGATTAAATTTACCATCCTTTTTCTTATGATAGAACTAATGCCTTTAATCGATATTTTTGCCATTTATCAATCCCAGCCATGAATATTTCATGATTATTTGAACCTTGAAGTTTGCATTGCAACATCTGAAGCTCGATGTAGTTGAATTTTATATAACTTTAATTTTAACATTTTATTCAAGTAGTCTGCAAGTATAGTCTAAATCTGGAGGTTTTGCTGGTTTGAACAACCTGTTTTATTTGGTTCAGTTGGTCAAGACATGCATTTTTACTCATGAAGCAGAAGCTCCTGAATTAACTAATTGCAAACACAATCTGTAATTGTTGATCCCTTAGCTGCCTGGCCTAACTGCATAAGTCTCAAAGGAAGTCCGCTGCTGATCCCAGGCTTTCCCATAGAATTCTCAGGGAGTGAATGATGTGCTGTCGGCGTATGTGGTTGTTTGCAGTGCTGTTTTCCATAATGTGTTTCCTAGGTTGCTTTCAGTGAGTCTGGGTAGCAGTTTTTTGAAAAAATTACTGCTTGGAGAGCCATTTCCGTGTAGAATAAAATTGTTGTGTTGAGAGATGAGTCAATCACCAGAGTGACCCAAAGCCTCCCTCAGGTTCTTGTACCCTATAGTGAGAGAGAGAGAGAGAGAGAGAGAGTGGTAGTCTCATGTTGTGTATGTCATAGGAAATGGTAAATGGAGATATTCCTGATGGTGGTGGAGAAAGAATTATACTCTCACATAGCCTGTGTGTTGCAAGTACTGACTAATAGGGATGAGGGCATTCCCATTTTTCTTGAAATTGTTTTCTTGCCACAAGAGCTAATGGGAGTAGATGAGGACTGGCAAGGGATCTTGTGAAATATGTGTAACCCCGAGAATCACATGTAAAATTAAATACACCATAAATGGTTAGGGTAGGTCACTTACCTTGTAAATACAAATAACCCTAGGGCATCCTGGGGTACTCTTCTTTATAGGATTCGATAAAAGTTACGCGAAGTTGCATGTTGTATGTAATTTTTGACCATCTTGCTGGTTGCAGTGATATATGGAATTGTAATGGAAAAATACTAGGTATTACTAATGAGGTATTAAGGCGATAATGTATTCAAAACTATTTTTAGGAAAACGTGGAGAAATATATATTTCTTGTTATCTCATAGGTCTTTTGTAGATTTTTAATCAAGTTTTTTCTCTTGCAGGAATGTTTATGCTTCCTCTGAAATTGTGACGACACTCAAGAACGAAGTTCTATTGAATAGCTCTTCATATGTCCTATGTTGTAGGACAGTGCAGCTGGTTATGAATAAAGTTCCATCTAAACTGCCAACTTGGATAAATGATTCATGTTTATTGGAGGTGAGTTATACCATAGTTGGTTATGATAACATTTTCGTTTTTTTGCCACAAGCATCTTCAGATGTGATCTTGGTTTGTTACCTATTGCCAAACGTATTTGTTATGAGACTGGATACCTAAATGCATTTAAAGAATTGCATAACTGTGTTTTTATTCAGTAAAACAGCAAGTACATTTTTAAATTCCTCCTTATTAATTTACCATAGTATAACAAAATTACACAATTCATTGTTGATATATTTGTGGGTTGCATTAGGTAGTATTTTTAACTCTTACTTAGACAAGTTCCTGCGGACCGTGATAGAGCAGTGGTTAGAATACTCGATTCTAGCGGTGACAGGCCTTTGATTGAGCCCTCCGCTGGGGTTTAAATAGGGCATACAGTCTAATTCCCCAGCTCCAGCCTGTATGTGTTCATCCCCATTCAAATGGGAATTAATAGAGACAAAAAACGGTAAAAAATAGGCTTATTTCTCAAATATTGGTGCGTGTACAAGGTTAATCTTTACTGATTATTATGTCTGACATCCAAAATACTTTGTTTTTCTGTCATATTCATTGTGTTCAAAATCTTGTTTTACTATACAAGATTTTGAGCCCCATTTAATTTAGGAATGGCTGGATAAGTTAAGTATGTTATTATAGTGCATTAATTATTGCTATAGACATACACATAATTCCAGTATCATTTTTCAATCATAAACCAATGACGTAAATGTAAGTGCTTATTTGATACTAAATCTTTCAGCCAAAACTGGCTTTTAAATCTGATAAAAATATTTAGCAACGAAATACTGTATTCAGTTGTCCATAAATTTTAAGAAATTATTCAGAGATATATATTGCAAGACCCCCCCCCAAAAAAAAAACTCCTAACCCTTTCATTTGCTTGCTACGAGCATGGAATTTTGATGTGACATTTTTTATACCCCCACCATTACTTGGAATATTACTTTTAGTTTCTGTATATCACCAGGTGGAGATTATGTTGAGCATGCTAGTGAATTAGCTACAGTAGGTAACTGTTATATCCTAAGCTGTTCTATTATGTGAAAAATAGGAACTATATACAGTCTTTCTTGACCTTTCAGTTTCTTTTCATACTAGAATTTTATTCCTACAGAATATAGAGTTTGAAAACCATATATTTGAAGTAGTTATAGCTGCTTTGATATCTGTACTATAATGATATAGTCAGTTTTTTAGTTACAATGTAGAACACACTGTGTATGATAGAGTGTAGGCTTTGTTAAGGATAATTATGACTAATTTACGTAAACAGTCCTACAGAGCTAGCAGGTTGGGCACAAGTGTAATAACACATTTGAAGTGCCAAATCTTCAGCTTATCCTTTTATTTCTTGCCAGCTTTTCTGATTGATATTTTACTTATAAAAATATTCAACGGTGTTTTGCAGGAAAAATCCTGTATATTTCATAATGACACAGATCTCTTGGTCTTGAATTAACTGTAATGGAATAGTTTCTTCGCCATTACAGATCCTATTTAGTATTGTCACCTATGGGTAGTTGTACAGGTCCGTCCTGCATGCCAAGATATACTAGGGAAATCTAGTTGAATGCATAGTTTATAATAACAGCTGGTGTTACATATATTTCCAGTGGTAGCTAATGAGTAATAATCGCTGTATTAGAAATTTTAAATGCTAATTTTTTGCTATATTCACAGTCCATATCTTGCAAGGTGGCTGCCCGAGTTGAAGTACACTCATTCAGCAGAAGATCCACTCACACTTTCCTTTCAACATCGTTTCAAGCAGTACTAAAACATTCGTTCTTCTCTTACCCATATTACCAATCTCCTCCCTTTTATATTACTTATTTAACAGCCAAGCATATTCAGACACCATCACAAAGGTTCTGGCTGGAATTTTCGTACCTGAACCCACTCGTGTGCTCCGACTCTTTGAGGGAGGAAAATGCGAAGAGGGCGATCCTCAGTCCCCTCCATTTAGTCGACTTTTATCACACAGGGACACATGAATATGTTATGCTTGATTCAGGCCCCGCAATCAGTATGAAAATGCAGATGAGAGAATAATCCTTGAGGATAGAGGATTCTCATCTCACTCGGAGAGAATTCACCCATTTCATATACAGTAATTAATATATATTTTAATCTGCTGCGGCAAATGCATATTGCCTATCTTTTCTATTCAATGTTATTTTCTCTCTATTATTATAAATCTTCTCTTCTCCTATTTTACGATATTGATAGTCTTTTGAGAAAAGTACAAATCCAGTCGTAGAACTACATCCTTGTAAGACTTTGAGTAGAGCTTTATTTTGAGAGGTGTAGCTGTATGTACAAAATCAAGACTTCATATTACAAAATTTTGCATGTAAATAATGCATTGAAAATTCTAATTCATGCCATAAACAATTGTTCCCTGTATTTTGGGGGAGGTAATAGGAAGAAATATCCCTGAGGGTGGGGGATATATATCTCACCCTAATTCTGCATCGTTGCAAGTAACCAGATGGGTTAGGAAAGCAAAGGGGTTAGTGATCGTATCCTCCCTGAAATTCATAACAATAGAAGACGTGAGAAAAGGTAGGATTGGTGAAGAATTAGGGTGGGGGAATAATTTTTTTAATAATATATATATAAATAAAGTCCCTGCATACTGTAAAGCACAGCCTCATAGTGCATGTCTTTAAATACCAGTGTAAGTCAAGTAGATCACATTAGAGATCAACAACTGAAGAATGTATAGCCTATTATGAAATTGAAGCATACTTTATTAGAACAATATTGTAATTTGGGATAATTTTTAATTTGATGAGTAATATAGTAATGGTATTTTATTTAACAGCTGTATTTTAGTTGCAAAATTGTTTAAGCACCCTCATACATCATGTGATATTGAATGGTCTGAAAAATAGTTACAATGAATTTTACTGCTTTATCACTGCACACATAACCTGGGGGCTGTAATAGCGCAGTGGTTTTAGCGCTCAACTCTGGAAGTGACAAACCCCTGTTCTAAGCCACTGCGAGGCATTCAGAAGAACATCCAGCCTCAATTCCCAGCTCTAACCTGTCTGTCCTCCCCCATGTGCATAGAGATTAAAAGCGACATACTAAATGGCAAACAACAACACAGTACACATACCCTTAAAATAGCTAAATATATAAAATTGCATTTTCTTTCAGGTTTAGCTTCAGTGAGAATAACTTCAGTTGACTTAAAGGATCTTACAGAGATTTCTTTGGTCAAAAAACTAATATACTTGCGGTAAATGATGATTATCTAGATTTACGTTTTGGACTACCACTTCTATTAAGAGCTAGGACGTTGCCTTCTTTCGATGGAATTTTATTTTGGAAAGTGCGACCATTACCCTGAGCATCAGACCGTGGCGGGTCTACAACCGACGACCTGACGAATCAAAGTCGCGCATGCTGTCAACTTGTCTACAAAACAGTTGCAGTATATGCAAGATAAGTATTGTTTACTTCTTTTTTTTTAAAGTAACTGTAGTAGGGTGCTTCATATTTTTCAATATAAACTTGAGACTAGTGTATCAGGACGAGTAACATATGATTCTCTACTTACATGGCTAAGGAAGAGATGCAGTCAGTAGAAATTAATTAGGAATATAATTTCTCTCAGTAGTTTTTAAAATGTGTGATCTAAAAAGGTTTCGCGCTGGTCACATGAATAGAGTATGCCGAAATAATTTTCAGTTATCTTTTAGGTATAAAAATTATGTTTATATATTTATTTCACGCTGATATATTGCTCATTACGTGTATACTACATTTGGGATACATCAAAGAAAAATTCATGGAATATAGAGGGATTTAGAACTCGTAAGGTATTGAAAAAGGTATTACTGTATATATCGACTACTTTTTGTCTCATCCTATACATACTGTATTTTTTTAAGGCATGTTACAGTATAGAAATCTTTTTTCGTCGCTTCATGAGAAAATGGATCCAATCATAAATTAACCATAATTTAACAAGATGACTGGTTATATCACAAAAATCTCTGTTGGAAAGAAACAACAGAGTAATGACCATTTTTGCCTAATGGAATGTCTAGTTTATATATATATATATATATATATATATATATATATATATATATATATATATATATATATATATATATATATATATATATATATATATATATATATATATATATATTGGTAGCTTTTTTTTCATATGGTACCTACTGTCAGTTTAGGGGACAGCAGCATCGAAGTGGTTCGAGTACTCGAATTGGAAAGTGATAAATTCGTGTTCAAACTCATTGCCAGGGATTAGGAAGGTCATCTAGCCATCTTTCCTCAGCTCCCACCTGTCTGTGTTCAGTCCCAAAATGATTATTAATAGTGACAAAAAACTTGAAACAGCTACCTTATATCAGTTTAAGCAAAACGATTTAAAAATTTGGCAAAATGCAGTAGAAACTGGCCATAGAACTAAAGAATAATAATTGCTCAAAGAAAAATTACTTTTGAACATTACATATTTGATAAATCATAAATGAAGTAATTCAGTTTTGATATACAGTTTTTATGTTATAGTTGTGGTTTCTATATTGTTTAACAAGGTACTCATACTGCATATTCATTCACAGGATTAGGATAAGATGGTATGCACAGGATGAACGTTACAAGCCCAGTTACTTCTAGATAGCACATCATCCATTCCCTGAGACCCTATCTTGTGAAGGAAGGTGCTCACAAGCAAGGTTCTCAGGAATGGATGTTGTTGCAAATACTTCAAGGGGCTATCCAAAATCTTTTTCATGAACCTTGATTTCCTCTTCTGCCAACTCATCTACAGGAGTTTTTGGCTCTACTAAACCAGTTCTAAAATAGATTACCCTTTTCAAGTGCATATTTGACAATATATTCAGAAAATTAAAAAAATCAAAAAATTTTCGGTGTTTTCTTGTCCATGTGATTATGTACCGAGAAAAAATAAAAATGGTGTTCAGCCTCCAATATGAATGACAAATGTTAATGTATACGTCAATATTGGGGTCCGCCATAGTGAAGTGGTTAGAGGGCACGACTCAGAAGGTGATGGTCCCACATTTGATCCTGCCGTGGGGCTATATACAAAGAACATCCAGATTTTATTCATCAACTTCAATCTGTCCCCACCGCTTTAAAGGGGACGAATAGTGACACATTAAACATAAACATGCTTCGGTATTCAGCTCATACCTAATAAAATATCAGAGATCAATCAAATATTCTCAACAGTTTATATTGGCAACAAAAAATGGAATGTAAATTCAGCAGTGCTAATGTGAAGACTTATCACAGTTCAAACATGTACAGTACACATTTAAACAATGTAAAAATTAAGAACAGCTAAGGTACAACCAGTTCTTCTCTCGGGATGGTAAAAAAAGAATGCATACAATATACTATATCAAATTATGAGATAAAATATACTAGACCTTCAGAAGAAATATTGTGTGCAACAATTATTGTTTACCCTGCATTTACCCACACAAAAACCATAAAATCAGTAAACAGGGTGTGTGGTATCAGGTCAAAGAATAAACATTACATACCTTTTAAAGAATATATGGGAAGAGTGAATTTTTAAACAAATGACATTTAAGTCTCATTTTTTGAATTGGGAGGTCAGTAGAAAAGATTATTTGTGGAGTTTTACAGGAAAATGTACTGTACACTGCAATGTTTATCTGAATGGTCTTTAACGTTACCTGCATACAAAACATAGGTGGATCATGCCATATACTTTACAGGCTGACAAGTTGCGTTTGCTCATTCCATCATTAACTACAATATTGTCAATAACTGTGTATAAATAACGTCCCAGTTCACGAATAATGGATTTTCTTGACCTCCCAAATCAAGAAAAAATAAATAGTGGGTACAATCCAAAGCATCAATTGTAACTTGCACACCACGCTTACTGTAGCAGCGAATTCCATCATACATTAAATGCAAGGAGACAAGAAAATTCAGACGTTCCCAAACATTTCTAAAATGGCCTAAATATCTAGAGTATTTTGACATGGAGGCAAATGATGTGTATTGGATGTAGTTTCATAGGCGGTTAAATATAACGTAATCCATAAATATGGCACAGAAAATTTCTAATAAAGAATTGTAGATTTCATCTCTATCATCTAATCTTGTATATACTATGCATTCATTTATTTGTATTCCATTACGGCAAACTAGTTGTACCTTACCTGTGTGCACGAATGTTTGACACGAATTCACTTGACTTGATACTGTGTATTTTAAAAGAAAATGTTGATATGAGAAATTTGAGTGTAGGACATATCAGCGCAGATCACTTTTGGTGTAAACCCTATTCAGCAGGGCAGCTTTGACACAGTCCTACAACTTGTATAAAAAAACAAACTAAATTAACTTAACCTGACCTAATCTCATGAGTTTTGCAAAATATTGTAGCAAACCAGTTATATGTTTAATTGTTAAAAAACCATCTATATTCGAAAACCCAGCACGGCTACAGGAATGGTCTTTTTTTTTTGTCGCAAACCTTATAGACGAAGTAGTTCTTTTGTGCAAGGTTAAGCTAAGCACCGAAAGAGTCCTGCACAGAAGTGGACCGGTGTCAGAAGGTCCCATGCCGAAATGGGCCGTACAGAAGAAATTTGATACATTCTCTTTTATATGTTTGGTTCCATATGAAACTGTTCTTCCTAACACTAAATTTAAGTAATCTTGCAGTTAATCCAATATTATCTTATTAAATACAAGTGAATAATGAATCTTCTTTAAAACTCCTAGCTTATGAGATCCTGAACACCATCCTGAATTTTCTCAAAACATTATCATATGTAGCAGATAAACTGAAAAAAATTGGAAGTTCTGGATTTCTGGACAGATGGTCATATTAGTGCATTGAAAACTGGTAAATTACATAAAATTAAAAAGTCAGTACATGACAGTTAGTTTAATCAGTTTACCCTAAACAATTATTAAGTATAATCAAAGTTGTACTGCTAGCTAAAATACTGCATATATGTATAGAAAAACTTCAGACCTGTAGCTGTTGAAATTCTTCAGCTGTGACAATTAAAATGAAGTGATTATTTACAATTTTGAAGTTTAGGCCAATTTCGGGGCCTTTTAGTGTCAACAAAGCTGCACCTAAATCCTTTATATTCAAATTCTATAGAATAGCTAGCCCTAAGCAACAAAAAATCAAATTTGCAGTTGTAATATTGATAGTGCATTTTATTTTCAAAGTAATATGAAAGCAATCGACCAAACTCGGAAAAATATAATAAAAATTTGAAGCTGTAGTTCTAAAACTTGGCAATACTGGCCTAATATTTGAAATTTTTTCATTAGTTTACCATGGAAGCATCTATGAAATGTAGTAGATTGAAGCCGCTTGAGGAAAATCATTGAAGAAGAAGAAAGAATAAAGTTGCTGGTAACACAGAGTTAGGTGTGAATGGAGAGATACAGAAGGAAAACCATAACCAGATTGTATGATGTGATAGTTCAGTTCGTCCAACATTACTGTGTACAATAGGTAATGGACCTGGAGTGGTAGCATCTGCATTGCGGATTCACCCTCTGGATCTGCAAATCAGAAGAGGACGCCAACCAACTCTCAGGGGCACGAGAACCTAGGAGAGGTTTCGGTCACTCAGGTAATAATCCCATCTCAACACAATACACTCACAACCATTTTTTTCATAAACAGAAATAATCCTCTGGTGGCTATTTCTTGAAGACTCCTTCTAGCCTAAGACATCAAAAGCAAACCAGGACCCAACAATAAACATATCCAACGTGCTCCACTCATAACTTTGAGTCTACACACTAAAGGTTCAGTTTTCTTCAACTCATGCAGACTCTGGACTCATTTCACTTGTACACCACTTGCTAACATAAGCACAACACAAATACTTGAACTTCTCAATATGTTCCTTGCACTCTCCTTTAAACCCATCCTTTCTTCCTTCACACCCAATTCACTTCCAATCTGCCCATCGTATAAACACCATCAACATCCCTAATACCCCCAGCTCTCATCTAAACTTCATTACGACCTTCTCCTACTTCCTAACTTCTCTGCAACAGTACCTAGCGCACGCTACACACAATATCAATATTCTACAATTTTATGTAGATGGTATAAACACCAAAAACAATTCACACACTTCATTATACTACATAATATACACATTGTCATCTTACAAGAAACAAATCTACCCAGAATGCATAAAATATCCTATTTCCTTACCTGTACCAACATTGAACAAGACCAGATGGGCAGGGTGGTCGTGCATTTATCACCCTGGTACACAAATACATTAGCTACAAAGACATTACTAAACTTAATCCCTCTTCCAATCAGGACACCATCACAGTAGTACAATCTATTTAAAGTACTCATTCACAACAATTCACAGATAACGATCATATATACATATATCCACCATAAAACATCCCACACAGTACCTACCAACTACACCCCCCTCGATGATAAACCATCACCAATGCAGTACTTCCAACATCATCCTGGGTGGTGACTTGAACGTCAAGATGGCTGCTATGTTTATAAATATCCCTGACAGGAAGCAAGGGCTGGCAATACAAAATTAGACAAAATTCCTTTCATGCTAAATTACATTCATCAGCACAAATCCCACTTCCTACCATAATCCCCAGACATTGCTTTTTCTGTTCACCGCATCTCACCCCACGACAACATGGAGGGAGGTCAAGACCATAGGCTCAGACCACCTTCCCATCACCACCACCACTAAAACAAGAACCACCCCAGCTGACCGTAGACACACACGCAAATTACAAAGGAGCGAACTGGGAAGCATTCATTAAGGAGTTAGAACAACAATTCAAAGTTAAACGCACTCCCATCAGAAACACAAACGATGCTGAATACTCCTTTAACCCAGTAATTTAAAAAGCCAACAGAAAACATATCCCTAATGATAATGAAACAAAAAGACAACCCCAATTTCACACCATGAATTCAAGATCCCATCAGATAACACACTACACTTAAACACTCTCCAACACCTAACACACAATACATTAAACAACAAATACCAGTGCTCAATACAAATCAGCAATAAAACACTAGAACAAGAAACATTATATTGTAATAATTACCTACAAACGTTTGACCACAAAACAAACATCAACAAACTCTCTCAAACACTAAACAGTATTACACACTCTAAAAATATCACCACGAAGTCACTTGCTGGCATTACAATAACAAATACTATATCCTCAAACAAAAAAACAGGCATATATCCTCATCAGTCATTTTCATCCCCACTGTGAAAAGCGATGTATAATCAGGCATACGAGACAGTTCCTCACAGACCCTGACTATTCATCTTTTAAGAACCATCAGATAAAGCACTTAAATACTCTTCCGCCTGTGGCCCTAACAATATTAGCAACATACACCTTACACACCTGGGACCACAAGACAGACAAAAACTCACAAATGCAAACTACAGTTACTCATACAACACAATACCCAAGCTCTGAAAGCATGGTTTTATTATCACAATCCCCAAACCCCACGTGACTTTCTTCACATCGTCCCAACATACTATTCTGTATTCCCTAAAACCAACGAACGACTACAACTGGAACAACTTTCACCTATCATTCCTTTAATCCCATCACAACATAGTTTCAGACCATAAAACTCCACATACCATTCTTACAAACCTAACTCTATAAACTTTTTATGGCAACAAGTCAGTTAGTTCATCACATAGGACACTTCTCGTCGCATTAGACTTCAGTAAAGCCTTTGATGCCATCCTCGCTATAACCTCACAGAGAAAATTTTCAGTAAATGGTAGCTGTACAACAACCTCCTAGCAGGTGCGCACAAGCATTGTTCGCTGGTTTGTCATCAAACCACAGAAACTTCACAAATGGGGCCTCTAAAAGATCCATATTATCATCCAGACTCATTAAGCTATACATGGAAGATCTACCCACACCACACTCACCCCAAATACACAAAGTTTCCTATGCAAATGCCATACCAGTGACAATTACACACAATACAAACACTGCTACAGACCTCCTCCAACCCTACCTCAACACTACACGAATGGTTCACCATTAGGAGACTTAAGCAGAAAATCAAGAATTTAGAGGCAATGGTTATGAGCCTTGATGAAAAAATTCGGAATATGGATGGAGAAATGAAAGAGAATGAAACACTCAGAGAGGAAATAAGATCTTTGGAGGAAGCAAATAAAGCACAAGGGCAGGAGAGAAAGGAACTAGAAAAAAGAATAAAGAAGCTGGATGGGGAAAAGAGTCAACTAGAAACTAGAATTTCTAAACAAGAAGATAAAAACAAACAGCTGAATGACAACCTAAAGGAATTAGATGTTAGTTCACTGCTCTCTTCTGAGAGAGACGAGATTGCTGCTTGGAACGTCCAGATTAAGGAAAACATTGAACAGTTCAGAAAAGAGTTCCAGGAGCTGAATATGGAAAATGATGCCATGAAAACTTCCTTTTCTGATGCACTAAAGGGGAATGTGGCAGTAAAAGAGGCTGTAAAAGTGGTGGCACTGGAAAACATACAAACAGTTGACTATAAAGAGACAGTAATCGAAAAAATGAAAGACGTTGTGATAGAAAGGGCAAACCCACTCATCAAACAGGCACTTGATAAGGAGAAGACAGTGGTAATCTCAGGCATAAGTGAATCCCAGGAGCCAACATGGCAGGGGAGACTTGAAGAAAATAAAGCTAGGGTTGTTGACCTGATAAGAAAGCTTGGAGTAGCTTGTGGTCCTGAGGATATTGTAAACATACACCAACTAGGTAAATATTCGAGGGAAGGAAAGCCGAGACCAACAAAAGTAACCTTTGAGAGAGGGGAAACATGTAGGGAAATATTGTTGAGAAAAAAAAGTCTAAAAGACCTTCAAGAATTCAAAGAAGTGTTCATTAGACGATACAGAACACAGGAAGAGATGGGAAAGATCAAAAACTTGTTGCAAGAGGCAAGAAGGTTAAATGAGGAAAGATATGAAGAAGAGAAGAAAAATTTTCATTTCAGAGTTCTTCCAGACACAGGGGAGATAAAGAAGATAATGACAGAAGATCAGGGGATGGGGCCTCATTAAGATTGTTATACACATATGCTGATGGATTAGCTGGTAAGGCAGTAGAATTAAAAGATAGGATTCATAACAGTAAGGCAGATATAGTAGCAATTACAGAGACTAAGTTGAGTGAGGACATAAACAGTGTCACAGTTTTTCCTATGGGCTTCAGAATACTAAGGGTTGAAAGATCTGAGAGGACTGGTGGAGGGATAGCACTGCTCATAAGTGAAAGGATTCAAGATGAAGAATAAACTTGGCTATAGAAAGTGAGTTCAAGGAATTTCTTGTTGCTCGCATAAATACTGGGTCAGAGAGCATTATAATAACTGTTGTATATAACCCACCAAGGAACCAGAATAGGCTTGAAGTTTATGAGGAAAGTCATATAGGTACTATTGAAGTCATAAACTCAGTTGTTAACATGGCACGGGAAAAAAAATGTAGGATTTTGGTTATGGGAGATTTTAATCATAAAGAGATAGATTGGATAAATCTTGACCCACACAGTGGTGAGGACTCATTCGGGGCAAGATTCCTAGATTGCGTACAAGGGAATTTCCTACACCAACATGTAATGGAGCCAACGAGGGCCAGGGGTGGGGATGAGCCATCACTACTTGATCTAGTATTCACAGATAATGTGTTGGATATTGAAAAAATTGAGTATGAACCACCAATTGGAAAGAGTGACCACTGTGTGTTGTTGATGGAGTATATCATTGAAGATATTCTGCCTAAGAGTAGAGGCACTGAGGACATGAGGAGGAACTATCCGAAATGAGATTACATCAAAATGAATGAGCTTTTTGCAATTATTGACTGGAGAACCTTATTTTGCAACAAATCTGTACAAGAAATGTATGACATCTTTTGTGAGAAATATGGGAAGATAGTAGATTGCTGCATACCTATCACCAAAGTAGGTGTAATTCATGCCAGAGAGAAATGGTTCGATAATGGGTGTAAAAGAGCTAAGGAGTGGAGAGACAAATGCTGGAAAAGGTATAGGAGGAGAAAAAACATAAATGCCTGGCAAACCTACAAAAGAGCAAGAAATGACTACCTAAGTAAAAGGAGAGAGGCAGAGAGAGACTATGAGAAGGACATCACCAGGAAGGCTAAAGAAAATCCCAAGCTTTTCCACAGCTTTATCAGAGGAAAACTGAAGGTAAAAGAACAGGTTTTAAGGCTAAAGAGAGCGGATGGAAGCATCACTGAGACGGATGAAGAGATCTGCAAAGAATTGAACAAGGAGTTTCAGTCAGTATTTACAGTAGAAAATACCCCACCCCCTCAGATTGCAGAGATAGAAGCTCAAGGGCCGGTATTAGAGAACATCAACCTTACAGCCACAGAGATATGCAAAGCGCTGATGGATTTAGATGTTCATAAAGCTACAGGTCCTGATGACATATCCCCTCATGTGCTTAAAAAATGCGCAAGCTCAATATCAGTGGCACTAAGTATCATATTTAAAAAGTCACTGGAGTCAGGGGAGATTCCAAGATGCTGGAAACAAGCAAATGTGATACCTAACTTCAAAAAGGGAAGGAGGGATACGGCTCTGAACTATAGACCAGTTTCCTTGACCAGCATAGTTTGCAAACTTATGGAGAAACTACTAAGGAAACATATCTCTCTTCACTTGGAATCCTTCAACTTTTTGTCAGCGAGGCAACATGGCTTCAGAGAAGGTAGATCAACAGTAACAAACTTATTAGAATTTTATGATGAGGTAAGCCGAATCTTACAGGAAAGAGAGGGCTGGGCAGATTGCATATTCCTTGACTTCCAGAAAGCGTTTGACACTGTTCCACATGGGAGACTTATTAGGAAGCTGCAAGCAATGGCTAGAATAGGTGGAAATGTTTTGGAATGGATAAAAACTTACTTAGAAGGAAGGGAACAGAGGGTTAGAGTAAGACACTCAGTGTCTGAATGGAGAAGAGTTAGTAGTGGAGTTCCACAGGGTTCAGTTTTAGGGCCACTTTTGTTCCTTGTATATGTAAATGACCTACCAGAGTCTGTAAATTCATTCATGAATATGTTTGCAGATGATGCAAAGATTGTGAAGAAAGTGAAAAACGAGAACAATGGTAGAGAACTTCAGGAGGATCTAAATAATCTGCATGAGTGGTCAGAAAAGTGGCTAATGAAATTCAATACCTCAAAATGTAAGGTAATGAGAATGGGTACAAGTGCAAGAAGGCCCAAGCTTGACTACTCGGTGGCTGGAGTACAACTTCAAGAGACAGAAAATGAGAGAGATCTAGGAGTAAACATACTGGCAGATTTGTCTCCAGAAATACATATAAATGGCATAGTAAGGGCAGCATATGCATTCTTATCAAATGTAAGGGTAGCCTTCAGGCACATGGACAAGGAAATATTTATGTAACCTATGTGAGGCCAAAACTCGAATATGCAGCCCCCTTTTGGAATCCACACTTGAAAAAACACATAGCTAAGCTTGAAAAAGTTCAAAGACATGCCACGAAACTGGTGCCTGAAATACGCAATCTCAGTTATGATGAGAGGCTGAGGGAATTAGACTTACCATCACTCGAAGCTAGAAGATTGAGGGGGGATATGGTGACAGTCTTTAAATTCCTTCATGGTTATGATAGAGTAGATAGGGATCGATATTTTGATATGGCTGGCTCTAGAACTAGAGGTCATAGTTTGAAGCTTGGTAAGAAAACTTCTTTGCAGGATGTAAGGAAATACTTTTTCAGTGTAAGAGTAGTTGATAATTGGAATTGGCTAAGCGAGGAGGTAGTTAATGCTATCTCAATCCATAGTTTTAAGGACAGGTATGATAAGTATCACTAAGTATAAAATGGAACCGATGAGGAGACGGGAAGATACGAGCTTTGGGCTCTTTCCCGTAAACACAATTAGGTAATCACAAACAGACAAATGAGCTCCAACCAAATCCACAGCTATTTTCCTCACAAACTATACAGAAGAACACCGTCCCATTCCACACCTTACCATAAAAAAAATCCCCTTAACACACATGCATGCAAACATACATACACCAAAAATCCTTGGCATAACATACGTTATATGATTATCATTTATATAAAATGTCACAAACATCAAACACACTGACAGCAAGGTATAAAGCCCTCAGGTCACTTGCCCATGCAACATTCAGACAACAAAGAAACCACTACAACAGTATACAAACAATATATATGCTTATTGATGGAATATGCAAGCCCTGCTTGGGCTTCTAACCTCATTAAAACACACCATAAAACCATACAGACTTTACAAATCAAGTTACTAAAAATAATCATAGGCTGTACAGCTACAACACCTACTGATCACTTACACCTAGACACCGAAGTCCTCATAGTCAGAGAGCATCTTCACATGAAAGGCACACAAATACTGTTCCAGTCTACAAAAGCCTACTCCAACACTACACTACTTGGCAGCACACCACACACACCAAGAAACCTTAGGACAACACTTAGCACAAGATAACACATAAATCCAGTCGAATCTTCCCGCTCTGGATGTTACACTTCATCCTCTGTTCCTGATAAAGTCTCATATGCCTGACTACCCTAATAAAAGCTGTATTTTCCTTTAAACATAGTTCCCAGCACCCAATACATCACCACTGCCACTTTATTCCTCTAGAGAATACACCTAAGTCTCATTTCGCTTAGTTGCTTACATTGATCCATCATTCCCCTCTTAAACAAAAAGTTACCAGGCTGTCACTCTAATTTTATCCTAATAACTCTCACAGAGCCTTAAGTGTTGACAACTACCAACTCACTCTGCTCACTCATACGTCATCCAAACTGATTTTGCATTATTATTATTATTATTTTATTTTTACTTTTTTACTCAATTTTAGAACATCAAAATTTTCTCATTAAATATACCCCATTCAACATAACATTTATACACACCTCAATCGAATATTAATTCATGTATAGCTGAAGCAATGAGAATCCTCCTCTTGTTGTTGTTTTAGATTCTCCACCCATGGATGGGTGGAATGGGTCATGGAGGACCCATAGGGCGGTCGCCAGCTGGCACAGGCCTCGACCCCCCACGGTGGTGACCAGCCACAGCAGTAACCTCCCCAGTAAACAGCTTAAACTCTCTTGCCTGGATGAAGCGCGATCCGTCGACCTCACAAATGGGAGGCCAGCGCGTTACCACTGTACTAGCCAGGAGGCTATCCTCTTCTACCCAAGGTGGTCTCATACCAAGAAAATTTTTCAGGCAGTGTTAATAACGATGGCTACCTTGTTATTACAAATAAAATAGAGGTAATATAAATTTGTATTTATTATCTTCCAGTACATTTGGTGCATATCTGCACAATTCAGTCATTACATAATTTACATTGTTTTCCATAGATATGTCTTAAAAGATGGGGGAGAGTTGAAAGTATATAATACAAGTAAAACGGAAGTAGATATTGACAATTCATCAAGTGACACAATACTCGGTAGCTTTAGATATAAACACTGACAGAGTGGAGTGATGAATAACATATAGCTAATAAAAGATATCCAGTCATGTTGACTCGTTTTCCCCATTGAAAACAATGGGTGGAGCAGTGGGTTTGTAGTGCGGGAAACTTCTATCATCTTTGACAACGCTCCGAGGACCTTGTATTGGTCTCTGAAAGGCAAATGGCAAAAGTAAATACCTTCCCAGAGAGATTTCTTGCAAATATATCTCCTTACCATATACCAAGCTAAAGATGCAGAAGCTGCATTGTGGTGATGGTAAGTATATAAAAGGCAAGGAAATGCATGCAAAACTTAAGGGGTTAACCAGGTTTGCCTAAAAAATAATACCGAGAATGTGGCTCATCGGTATTAGCTGCACAATAACACAGAGTTCAGTAACAAAGGAAAAACTGATTCCTTTATAAAAGGAGTCACAGACAATAAATTGGATGCAAATAGAAGTAAAATGCAACTACGAACCTTTGGGAAGTAGCCGTACTTAACACTGAATAAGAAATTACTTCTTTTTTTGAGAATAAATATGTGCTAAGAGAAATATGCATATAAAAATATGGTAAAAAGGAACCAAGATGAAAATTTCGCAAAACAACTAATGTGAGAGTAAACAGATTTAGAAACCAAGATCTGTTATGTATAACAATTCTGAAAGATAATACATGCATTTCAATTACTTAATAAAAGTGGGTGAAGGAAGTAATTAATAAATGATACAAAACTGCAAACTCTGAACGTAAGTGTAAATAGAAGCTGATGCCAACAAAAAGTAAAGAAACATAGCTTGTCACAGAAGTATTATATTATCATAACTTTAACCGCTCTATTGTGATATGATGCAATACAAACATGCAACATAATAATGAATACTAGCATAGAACTCAAATTTAATTAAACGAAAGATGAATTATAAGGAACTATCTATGAGCTCATAAGAGCTGTCTAAAATTGTCACCACTTTCATTCAAGAACCTTGAGATTTTAATCTGTAAATTAAGACTGGCAAGCAATTCAAGAGAATTTTTATGATCCAAAGAAAATCCTGATGGATAAAAGGAAACATAACTGCAAGCTTTGACTATATGTATCTGAAAAACAGATTTTACATAGATAAAAAAAAAATCCCTCATTAGAAGATGTAAAAGTATGTCGCATACCATTACACCTCTTCATATATATACAATCTTCTATATTCTCAAATGTTGTTATCAATTATTAATAGAAATGCAATTGAAGCGATTGTGCAAATACAGATAAGAGGCCAAGGGAATAATGGATGAAAGCACAGGAAAGTTCAAACAAGCATAACATGAGATTAGGTCTATTATACATCTATGGTCGTGCAAAGCAGAGGGGTGAAAAACATTAGGATGGTAATGTATGTATGTTCTACTATCTTCCCATATTTCTCACAAAAGATGTCATACATTTCTTGTACAGATTTGTTGTAAAATAAGGTTCTCCAGTCAATAACTGCAAAAAGCTCATTCATTTTGATGTAATCTCCTTTCTGATAGTTCCTCCTCATGTCCTCAGTGCCTCTACTCTCAGGAAGAATGTCTTCAATGATATACTCCATCAACAACACACAGTGGTCACTCTTTCCAATTGGTGGTTCATACTCAATATTTTCAATATCCAACACATTATCTGTGAACACCAGATCAAGTAGTGATGGCTCATCCCCACCCCTGGCTCTTGTTGGTTCCATTACATGTTGGTGTAGGAAATTCCCTTGTACGCAATCTAGGAATCTTGCCCCAAAGGAGTCCTCACCACTGTGTGGGTCAAGATTTATCCAATCTATCTCTTTATGATTAAAGTCTCCCATAATCAAAATCCTACATTTTTTCTCCCGCGCCATGTTAACAACTGAGTTTATGACTTCAATCATACCTATATGACTTTCCTCATAAATTTCAAGCCTATTTTGGTTCCTTGGTGGGTTGTATACAACAGTTATTATAATGCTCTCTGACCCAGTATTTATGCGAGCAACAAGAAATTCCCTGAACTCACTTTCTATAGCCAAGTTTATCTCTTCAGCTTGAATCCTCTCACTTATGAGCAGTGCTATCCCTCCACCAGTCCTCTCAGATCTTTCGACCCTTAGTATTCTGAAGCCCTTAGGAAAAACTGTGACACTGTTTATGTCCTCACTCAACTTAGTCTCTGTAATTGCTACTATATCTGCCTTACTGTTGTGAATCCTATCTTTTAATTCTACTGCCTTACCAGCTAATCCATCAGCATTTGTGTATAACAATCTTAATGAGGCCCCATCCCCTGATCTTCTGTCATTATCTTCTTTATCTCCCCTTTGTCTGGAAGTATTCCGTAACGAAAATTTTTTTTCTCTTCCTCATTTCTTTCATCATTTAACCTTCTTGCCTCTTGCAACAAGTTTTTGATCTTTCCCATCTCTTCCTGTGTTCTGTATCGTCTAATGAACACATACATGCATGTATGTATGTACAGAAAAACTGACACGATAATCTTTGGAAATCCAAATTTCACAACGTAGAACTAATGAACAGATAATAGCTTGTCAACACTGGTTGTATTAAACATTTTTAATTTACAAGAATATTACAGCTGTAAGGAAAATACATCTAGCATGTCAACGAATTATAAAAACAGCTTTCAAAGCAGGGTAATCCGTAGTAACAAACTGAATTTGTGAGCAAAAAATCCCTTAATAGAAACTTTTGAAAAATATGGCTAAAGCTTCCTTTTCCTATACACTTCACAAACAATAAGTTTATAAGGATTCTTGAAATCATAATTGCACTAAAGTGATTGGTCATATGCATATACATCATTCTCACTGACCTTGTATGTAAGACTTGGAATACAGTTCATATGAAAATATTTGGGTGTGAATCAGCATGGAATATAGTAGTATCATAAGCAAAGCAACAAGTCCACGACTATAAAGCCGATGACTATAAACTAGAGCAACTTTTCAGTAGTGGTTATCTGTAAGTACCACTACATTCACGAGCATCACCTTAGTAATAAGGAACCCCCATCTACAGAGTAATAAAAACTTACCTTAACAATGTAAAATATGAAGAGCAAGAAAAAGTAATAATACTAAATTTTACTGAATACTATACTAGCTGAGATTTGGAGAGTTTTTAAGTATGAGAAGTATATGTTTGAATGTTAAAATAACACTGAAATATAAAAACAAAAGGGAAAGAATACAGAATCAAGATAAAAGAAAAAATTACAGCTGAAGACCCTTTTGTTAATTAGCATCTCTATTAAAGAACTAAGGCTTATCTGTACTTGATTTTTCTTTGGAAATAGATGGAATAAAGGAAATCTAAATAGAAGGAATTAACACGATTTCATCATCTATTGTTTACAACTTTATCCTTAAAAACCCATGCTGTTCCAAGCAGCGAGTCAAAAAGAGAGAACAATTTCCAGAAAGTTGTCCCAGAGAGATAGTACTCAAGCCTCAAGAACAATTAAATAACGAATAAAAAAGACTTACTTACCATGTATTATTCACTGCTTATGTAAAAACTTCTATTCTTTATTGGTGTCTGTGCCGGGGTGTTCTTAAGACATACATCGCTTGAGGAATTCCCATCTTCATTTTTACACTGCAGTCCAAAATGAAAAATAATACTAGAACCTAAAGACTATACACAACTTTCGGTATGTTCTGTCTAAACATTACTGTACAACAGCTAAATGCATATCACTTCAAAGTGTTTCATTTGCAAAAGTAAGAACATGTAGCAAGAGTGTTTCATTATACATGAATATTACATATGCAATGGAGAAAAAATAACTTTTAAATCTTAAATACAGTATGCATAACAGTTACAGAGCTAAGAAATAAAAGTCAACCTTTTATGAGTATATAGAATATTCAGAAACACTTAACCAGTGCAATATGCATTACAGCAAAAAATATGGAATATTTTAGCATGCCACATGCTTTTACATATGAGTACTTAATATTAAATGCAAGCCTTGACAAGGGAAAAGCAAGCCATGACAAGGGAAAAGCAATGTACTTTCATTCAATCATCAGTATCAAAAGCTTGCTGCTATACTGTATCCAGACACCATGAACTTACCTTAGCATGTTATAGCTTGCACTTAAGTTGTTAAAGAAAACATTATTTACCTTACAGGTTCGCTGGAAGTATCCAGGTTATGGTGATTTTTCACAAAATTCTGGTTATAGTATACACAAGCCAACAAAATAAGCTGCAAGAATACGTACCAAAACGTTTACAAGAGGGACTGATATTGCAAATTGGGAGTTCAGTAAGATTAAGAATACCACAATAGACTCGTACATAAAATGAAAATGTACATTTTTGCTTGACTGATAAAAGCCTCAAAGGAGTGAGGCGTTATTCCAATACAATAATTTCCTACGTATGAATCCTCTCGCTTAACATGAAAAGATGCTTAGTTAAGAAAAATGTAAATTCACGTTCAGTGTAAGATAGCCCTCTCACCCGTCTTCTCAACTATAAATGATATTCAATGTTCATCTTTAACAGCCAAACCAATAACAAAATGAGAATTAAGTTAACCATATGTTATCTTCAGCCTAACTGTTTTGAAATAACCTCATACTGCATCTAGAAATACAGAATTTCTAATTACTGTCTAGCCATACAATCCTTTTTATAAATAAGACATTGATAATTTGTCATATTAGATTATGTGTTTTCAATATATATACCAATGAAAAGCCAATAAACTAGTCAGTATACTGCACCTATAATTTAGTATTTTACCTATGTATTACACAGTACAGTATTCGGATGGTCGGACAAATGGCAAATGGAATTTAATGTTGAAAAATGTAAAGTAGTTAAAATGGGTACTATAAAAGACTATACGAGTTATAAGCTAAATAACCATGAAATCAAGAGTTCTTAGTGTGAAAGGGATTTGGGAGTTCTTGTGAGTAGTAATCTTAAGCCAAGAGAGCAATGCACAGCAGTCAGAAATAAAGCAAACAGAATTTTAGGATTTATCTCAAGAAGTGTTGGCAATAGGACGGAAAAAGTTATTTTTCAGCTCTATCTTGCATTAGTTAGGCCCCAATTAGATTATGCTGTGCAATTCTGGTCACCCTATTATAGGATGGAAATTGAATCCTTGGAGAGAGTGCAGCGAAGAATGACCAAGATGATACACAATATCAGAAATCTACCATATGAGGACAGATTAAAAAAACTTAATCTCCATTCTCTAGAGGGGCGCAAAGTTAGGGGGGGGGGTATGATTGAAGTGTATAAATGGTTTTAAGGGATTAACAAGGGTGATATTAATAAAGTTTGAAAAATTCATGATCAAACCAGAACTCGTAATAATGGATTTAAGTTTGATAAATTTAGGTTCAGAAGGGAAATTGGTAAAAATTGGTTTGGTAATAGAGTAACTGATGCATGGAACAGGCTTCCTAGTAGGATAGTAAATGCCAATACCTTAGACACCTTCAAATGTAGATTAGATAGACATATGACAGAGGTAGGGTGGGTATGAATAGGTTAGTGCGTATTAGAAAAATCATAAAAAGAAAAATAGAATAAATAAGTAGAGTAGAATAGAATAGGTTAGATATGCTGAAAATATCATTCAAAAATGGAGCTGCCTCGTGTGTGGCAATAGGCATGTTGCAGTGTCCCCTATTCTTATGTTCTTATGAATGTCTCATGCGAAAATCATCCAGAACTAATATCTTGATCATAAACCAAGTTCCACTGAAGTTACCAAACCATATGAACACAAAACTTCCACATCTGCATTAGCAGTACCTCTCTTCTTTAAAATTTTCATTCACTATATGAGGACTTTGATACAATAAGTTCAACTATATACATACCCTCACTACTCTAACTTACAAAGCTAGTCTAACTATACAGGTCAAAGCACCAATAGCTGCAAACAACAGATTTCTGTGCATGTAAAAATATTCAGACTTCCCAAAAATCTAATTTAAAAAGGTATGAAAGCTCATTCTCTTACTGGCTCTTTTTCTCAGTTAACACAATACTATACACTAATCAACACTTACTATCAATTTTAAAAGGATGAATTGTCCACTTGGGTGATTTTCAACTTTTTAAGACGAAAAAATAATAAAAATCATTATTCTATAATTCCATATAATCTTACCATTTCAACAGCTCCAGACACAAGGAAAAGGTCAGAAGGTACTTGAGTCTTAGGCTCTACAATAAAGTCGGGAGCATAGCGATGGGCTGAAAATGCATCAATGGTATTATTCCCAACAACACCAGTTGCTGACGACTCCATTGCTGTTATCTGTGTCGTTCGGACATGATATGGGAAGTTCTTGTTGGCAGCACTTGGTCTCGTTAAAAACTGTAAATATATATAATTAATAATAATAGTAATCTTTAAAAAAAGATACCATACCCTACCGAAGGCAGCAGTGGGACACTAATCACAGCTAGTTCTGGGTGTATTTTTCCTTCATTTTTATAAGCAAAACCTCTTCATGCCCTATGCAGGTATCACTGATCCCTATGTCGGAATTAGGGAAGCTACTTATTCAGGGAACAATACCCAGAGTAGGGATTCCCTCTCCCCCTGACATCAGAGACTAAATAATGACTAAGAAGTTTACCCTTTCGGTCCTTTTATCCACCACTACCTAGGAGTTTAGAATCCCTTTTAAGGAAGGAAAAATGGTGAACTGCAAGACACTACAGTTTCACATGCTGTAAGAGTAACATATCAAATACTTTTCAATCACATACATAAGTAACCTAACCTTTTCTAAGATTTTATGCAAAAAATATTACTATGGCTTTGTATGCAATCTACCATCTGTAGAACAGAAATGGTCTTGGCATAGGGAGAGGACACATTGACCTTACCAGCTATTCATTGGGTTATGACCTTGTAACAGATTACCACTAAATCATGGCTCAATATCCTTTCCTTCCTATACAGATCATGGTAAGTACATGAACATACTTAATGATCCTATTATATAAAATGCTAACACAATCTAGAACATCCTGATGCTAAGGAGCTACAGTGATGCACTGTAGTTCATTAAACTGCTTTTCTCAGATGTCTTTTTATTATTGTCTTACAAAAATGGTTGTATATGTATTTAAGAGGTTATTAATGTTTTTTGAAAGCAATTAATTGTCTTCATAAAGTTTCTCAAATACTGGATCACTTATCATCTACATTGTTATGCCGATAGATCAACTTTTCATTCTCTTTGGTGCTTCAAACTTCTGCTATTTATTCATTCTCATTCTAGAGAAACCCTAATTTCATATTAATTCTAGATCTTGACATATATGGTATACATTACATACCTTCCACCTCAGAATAAGCTATGTATGACCTTAAAGTCGTAACTAATAACTAACGGCACAGTTATAATACAATCAGCCAACATTAAGACTTAAAAAGAGAGGCTGGCATAACCATTCACTATAGCACAACTTTTTTTTTTATGAATGTGACACTGGGACAGGTAAAATACACTGCCCTCATCAATAAAGGTCAGGGCACGAGAAAACAATAAGACGAAGGAAAAGAAAAAGGTTATGGACAAGGCAGAGATGAGGTAACGATACACAATGGAAAGGGACTGACTGAAAAATTAGTCAAAGTACTGAGGACCTACAGATATGGAAGGTCAGGTGATGAGAAGACGATAGATCCGATTTTTGAAGGAAGACAGGTTATAAGAATTTGAAAAGACAGAATGAGGAAGAGAGTTCCAGAGCTTGGAGGTAGATGGCAAGAGGTAGTAACTGCACCGACCAATCCACGAGCTACAAATCTCCACCCAGGACTTGTGACATGAGGCCGCTTGGCGAGTGTTACGCGGCCTCAGCAGTGGGGAAGGGATGCAACTTAACAGAGCAGCAATGGAAGAAGTAGTGACAGAAAAGAGAAAGAGATGATACCTTACGGCAAAGAGAAAGAGAATCCAGATTAAAAGTAAGAGAAGGATCATTAATGAGTCTGACTGCCTTAGATTCAACCCTATCAAGGAGATAAGTATAAGAAGAAGCACCCCAGATGTGTGAGCAGTATTCTAGGCAGGGATGGATAAGACCTTCATAGATTTTAAGTAACTGCAAAGATGACAAGTAATGACAAATACGAGACAGAATCCCCATTTTTTTCGATGCAGATTTAGAAATTTGGATTATGTGATTAAACAAGTTAGAGGCTATATGGATTCCTAATATGTTAACAGAATTAATAGGGTAAATTTTAATAGTTTCGAAGACAATGGGGCTATCAGGAGGAGATGAATATAGAGATAGCCAGAAACTGTGTCTTGGAGGCATTAAATTTTAAATTTTGGGAGCCCCACTCAGAAATCCTCTGCAAATGAGAGTTAAGAGTAGAAGAGAGTGTGATATGAGACTGATTACGAGTAGCAGATGAAGGTTGTGAAGAAAAGGCAAAGGAAAAGTGAGGGCTAGAATCATCGGTAAGACATGAAGAAGAGAGAAAGATGGGGATTGCAGAAGACCATTGATGAACAGAAGGAATAGAGTAGGTGAAAGAACAGAGCCCCGTGGAACACCACTGGTTACAGGAAATGTGTAATATGTTGCACCATCAAGAACTACAGATATAAAACGGTCAAAAAGAAAACTGGAAATCACAGAACTGAGAGAAGGGGTAAAGCCATAAGCAGGGAGTTTGGCCAACAGAGCCTTGTACCAGAATCTGTCAAAAGCCTTAGCAAATCAAGGGCGACCACAAAGGATTCCCCATAGTTCCTCATAGAAGATGACCATACATGAGTAAGATAGGACGAGAGTCACCAGTGGATCTTGCCTTGCGGAAGCCGTGCTGGTGACCGGAGATAAGTGAGTTAGATTCAAGGCGTTTCAAGAAGTGAGCTTTGAGCAAAGTTTAGAAAATTTTAGCGATGGAAGAGGTTAGGGCAATAGGTCGGTAGTTTGAGAGAATAGAGAGGTCACCCTTTTGGAATAGGTTGCACTAGAGCATGCTTCCAAGATGAAGGATAGATACTGGTTGAGAAAATGAGGCTAAACAAACAGCAAATCACGGGAGCCAGTTCATCTGCAAACTCCTTAAGGAACCTTGCAAGGATACCATTGGGACCAAAGGCGTTGTTCGTCTTTAGCGAGAGAAGAACCTTATGAACTTTGCGTGAACAAAGGATAAGGGAGAGTATAGGGTTAGAGCAGGGTAAAGATTGAGGGACAGATGCACTGGACTTGTTTATGTAAGAGTTGGCAGAAAAATGAGAGCCAAAGAGAGTGGCTTTGTCAGTGGGAGAGCAATAATAGAACCATCAGAACGAATAAGTGGGGGAAAGCTTGCGTTACAGAAGTTTTTGGCTAAGAAACAGAAACATTTGTCAGTTGGTGAGGAGTTAAGGTCATCAACTTTCCTTCTTGTAAAGAAAGCCTTAGACCTTTGATTCTGAGCAGTACAGCGATTCCTAGCTACAATAAAAGAAAAACAAGTTAAATCAGAAGGAGAGGCTTGGTACAAGCAGTGCGCCAGAGTCCTGACCTGAACAGCCATGGAGCAGGCACGGTCAAACCAAGGTTTAGGGGGAGAAAATGTTTTTGTAGAGGTGGGGATGAATGCCTCCATTCCCGAGGTTATGATCTCGGCAACTTTAGGGCTACCTGATCAGGGTTGCAGGACCAATAGCAATAGTCATCCCATGGAAAGTCAACGAGGAAGTTAAGCAAATCTTCACATTGGGTACGCTCAAAGTGCCAAAGGTGGCACTGAGCAGGAGGGATTTATGGAGGGGGAGCAAAATTGGAAGAGATTGAGATCAAAGGGTAATCAAATTTACCAAGAGGGGAAAGCACAGAATATGAGTAGTTTGAAGGGTTAGAAGTAAGAAATAGGTCAAGAGTGTTGGTTGCATGTTCGTGTTGATCGGAAACACGAGTAGGATGTTTGATAATTTGCTCCAGATCGTGAGTAATAGAGCAAGGGCCACACTTTGTAGTTTATTGAAACATAAAAATAGCATCAAATAATAAAAGTAGTCTATATTAAGGTCCCTTGCATCTGCCTTTCATTAGAGACCTATAATCTTTGACCTTTAACCCAATTTACTATGAGCATTTTTATACTCACCAAGAAGAAAACATGACCTAAAAGGGTAATAAGGAGTTCAACAGCATTTACAACCTTCTCTCTCACCCATTTATCAATTACATGATTGCTGATGATGATGACAACAGGACCAGACAAAAACCTGCAAAATAAAAAGACCAGTATGGTACTAATAGTGTATACAGTACATCTAAATCATTAGAGTATACAAAGGTGTGATATTATAACTTCTAATCCAGCATTATTACTAACATATATTTCAAATTCTTATGGATGCTTTCAAGACTTACATTTTTTCACCTAATTAATATCATATTAAATTCGTCTATATCAATAACAAAATCTACTCACTAATTGAACAACAGAAATTATCACTACCTTAGTATAATTCAGACTTAAACACTCAAGAGGAAAATATAAGAAATCACACTACTCTTGTATTTCCAAAATACAAGTAACTATATTATTCTTGGAGAGTAATATACAGTAACACCAATCTTAGCAAAAGCAGATAATACATATTATCATACAAAATAGTATCAAATACAAAACAGTTATCAATGGAATCATCATAAACAATTTGTAACACCAATATAAGCTACAGTTGAATGGGAAAAGATACATTACGTTAAAAGATATCAATAAAGTTAAAACTACACCTACGGGCTCCTGAGGACAAACTGATAATTCAAATTCAATTACAGTGTTCCCCCGGTTATTCGCGTTTCTTGGTTTGCGTTCTCACTGTATCGCTTTTTTTTTTTTTTTTTTATGGGTACAGTGTATATGCAAAAATATTAAAATATTAAAAAAAAAAATTTCAGTATTTAAATTTTTTTTATTGAAAAAAAAAAAACATATTTCATTATCTAATTGATAAAAATAATTTATTTCCCAGACTACGAATAATAAAACAGTAAAAAATAGTAAAAAACATAAATTTATATAGATAGATAGATACGTTTATTGATCACCTCTTTTGAAAAGTACAGTATAATCTTTACAAAAGGAATATTTGGTCCAAATTACAATGAATAAATACAATAGATTTTCTACAATCATCAAATAAGTAAATGAATTTTAAATTAATATACATTGTACTAATAACTGAATGATATACGTACGTACAGTATAACTCACATTATTGCATCATGCAATATAGTGTTCGATAGCGTACAAAGTATTGGGGTCGCAGCTACGTGAGCTAGCATATATATTTATATTTCCAGTAGTTTCATGATTTTATTGATAAAAAAAACGTATTTATTAGCCTAAGAATAATAAAAGAGTAAAAAATAGTAAAAAACTTAAATACTAACAGTATTGCAACATCTAAAATACGATACCGCTATCAGCGTTTCAGACAAAGACTCGTTCAGTCTAACTCACGTGTGCGTCATTCACGTTGTGCTTATTATACATTTTGCTTGTGTTCGATAGCGTACAATGTATTGGGGTCGCAGCTACGTGAGCTAGCATATATATTTATATTGCCAGTAGTTTCATGATTTTATTGATAAAAAAACGTATTTCTTAGCCTAAGAATAATAAAAGTACAAAATAGTAAAAAACTTAAATACTAACAGTATTGCAACATGTAAAATACGATACCGCTATCAGCGTTTTGGACAAAGGCTTCCACCATCTTCCATTGTCTCGCCTCACTCGTGTGCGCCATTCATGTTGTGCTTATTATTATTAATATGTTTTGCTTGTTATTTTTTTACTCGAATATTTTTACCTTTGCAATGCCTCCCAAGCATCCTTCATCTTCTAAGGCTTCTTGTAGTGAGCCTAAGCGGCAAAGGAAAATGTTAACCATTGTAGATAAAGTGAAACTCTTAGATATGTTGAAAGAAGGAAAAAAGTTTGTGGATGTCGGCAGTTATTTTACGTAAACGTAAAAATTATTGTAAAATACTGTACCTATGTATGTCAAGTCATCATCACCTCATTCACGGTAAGTTTTCCTATCACTTTCATAAAAAATTACGTTGCTTGCTGTTATTTATAATGTACAGGGTGTTTTTTCAACAGTACAGGGAGGGTTTATACAGTGTAAGCGTAAAAATATATTAAAATATCTATGTACATATAGGCTGATCCTACTCCGCGGATTTCCTGGTTCGCGCCGGGTCCCGGAACCGAACTACCACGGTATGGGGAGGAACTCTGTATTCCATATCGTTCCTTATTCCTAACACAAGTGTTAGGAATAAGGATAGAACTTACTTTTAACTTTTTGTGGTTTATACTCTCCTGTAGAAGGCTTTGCCTCCTCTCTGGCGGGTAGAATTAACTTTTTGGCATTTTTAGGATGTCTCCTGTCTGTCATATACTTGACAATGATAATGTGATTATAGTATACTACTCAGTTAATAGTGATGCTAAGGTTATTGCACTGAGCAGTTTTTAAGTAATATAAGTCAGTAAACGATCAACGTAAAATGCAGCCAGTTTAAATGAGCTAGCAAAGCACCCATCTCCATCTATACCAAGAAATTTTATTTTTGATAAACCAGTCCCCACAAGTAAAGATTAGTTAACCAGCCTAAGAAGTCATACAATATTGTAATTGAAGTAAATACACACAAAAGCCCCAATATAATTAATTCTAAAAGAAATATCCCAAAATTCTATATATATTCTTTTGAGATGCATAATTTAATACCAGGATACTTAAACTATCATATATTAAATATTAAATGGGATATTTTAAAGATGCCTAATCAAATTCCTTACTCATCTAGCAAGGAGGGTATAATGTCCCAATTCCAAGGTCCCCATGAATAAGCATATCCTAACAGATATTCTCATATTTTGGATATGCTAAGGTATATAAGATTTTGTTACGGCTTTACATGTCTGAAGGTAATAGGTTGGGAAAGCCCAAATACTTTCAGCCGAAGAATTGTGCTACTAGGAGGCATATCTTATGCAAAAACAACTATTTTTCGCATTTCTGAGGCAAAATCTTAAGTTTACTAGGCTGTACATGATAAATGTAATATATGGTTGTTTCACTGAGAGTAATGATAACATTACTTTCTCCACTTTGGCAATACCTTACCTCAAAGCTTGTTTAACTATTGCAGATATCAAGTGCGGCCCTAAAGGTAAGATTCTGAGGAGACTAACTAGGAATCAAAATTAGCACTGTTTCCTTGAATGTCACCGAATTCATGACATTACGACTTTCCAGTGGTATTTCATTGCTGTAATACAGGTCCCAAAGTATAGAAATTCACTCCCACATAAAACCATGTTGGAAGTGATATAAACACAGCAGAAACGCTGAGAGTCAAGTGGAAGCTGACTGGTTCTTGAAAACGAGTTAGAATTCAGCTCCTGGCTAACAGGGGTCCATCTCAACTAAATCTATGATGCTACAACAGTCTCCAAGATCTCCAAATGATCAAATGAACAAAAACAACAGAATTAGATAAGTTCCTTATGTTGGCTGAACCACCCAAAGTTTGTCATTTAGTATCACACTACACATACAGTGCCTAAGAATTATGTGAAAATTGGCGAAAACAGATAGTCATTCCAATTCTGGAGAATATAATGGTTTATATACTGGGAAATACCAGGTATACAGCTACTGTAAAATCATCTTTCCCACTGTAAGAATAGATTCCAAAAGCTATTTCACTAGTTCACACAAAAAATTCCCAATGGATTTTGGTGTTTTTAAATGAATGTGACCTTGGAAACTGTCGCAAACTGCTATTTTTCAGGTTAGATTACGTTAGGGTAGGTTAGGTAGGAATATATTTTGCAACTGCTCTTGTGATCAATTTCATTCAACGCATATAAATAACCATAGAAAAACTATAATTTTTACCTCCAAAGTGCGATGGGTGCAACTGTAAATAAAATACCCTTCGCCTAATCTACCGTTCGCCATATATCCTCACTCATAAGTGTGAACGAAAATGAAGTGGCTTTGTAGCCTTTTCAAAACAAAATTTCCATCAGAGCAAAAATGAGCACCAACACCATCATTCTCTTTGACATATTTGTTACGCAGTACAAAATATGCGAGGAAATACATAGCTTAAGTCTAAGAATTCCTATTTATGTAGAGCTTCAAGAAAGTGCCATGATACCCTCCGTGAAATTGTAGATAATCACTAATATTACTATTTCAATAAGAACTTTGTCCTTCTTTAAAAACAATTCGCTTCTCCAATAATTTACGATATGCGTGTACTTAGTGATTAAACATAGCAAGATTTTGACGAAACTTTTGGGTATTATTATAGTTATGGGGATTCCTAAGGGGGCGGCTAGGGAGGATGCGTTCTCCTAGGTGAGGTTAGGTTAGGAAGCACCAAAAATATGTTTATTTTTCGACATATTTCTTTGTGGAATAAAAGAATGATCCCATCTTCTAAAAAAATTACCCACTTTTGTAATAAACATCGTGTATATTTTCACATCCTCCAAGTTGATAATGGACGCAGTATCTTATCTAAATCTCAACTCGTTTCCTTACGAGAGTAAACTAACCTGACCAATCCAAATATTATATAAAAACGGCTGAAAAACAAAATATCGCTGTAAAACGATAAAAGAACCCGTTGGGCGTGTGTAAAACATTTACAGATTCAGGCTTTTACAGAAATGCCTACTGTCATTCAAAGTTTCATTTCTGAGAATTCCTAACCTGGGCAAGACCTAACGTGTTTTATATTTCTATGGGAAATAAATTCATGGCTTTATCTATTATTTTATCATAAATGAGATGCAGTATCTTTCTTTTAAATTTCACCTAATTTCATCTGGTGCGAAGGAAAACCACTCAAACATTAGGGAAAAGAACTTTCGTTTGTTTAAAAATGTATTATGATTATTATTAATATTATTATCATTAGGCTGTAACACTCTACAACATTTACAAGGTATATAATTTCATGGGTATGACGGTAGAAGATATTTGCCCATTTATCCTGTGATTGATCTAAGCATAGTAGTGGGGGAAATTGTAGCATTCCTTTATCCCCAAGTAGCTAAGAGAAGTGATTGAGGTGTGTTTGGCTTCTGGTGAATGTGTGTGCTTTGACTCGGCCACCTTCTTACAAGCAGGACTGTGGCAATTGTAAATAATATATTTATGTAATGAAGGCCATACTGCAATAAATTGTGTGCATTTTATCTTATAATAATAATAATAATAATAATGGAATTCAGTTAAGCTCATAAATTAAAACCGCAGTGGGAATTCGAACGTGCGACCTGCACCCAAATAGGTCCTAAAACAATGAGAACTGGATTTCCTACTGAAGCTTTAGAATTACAGAAGGCAGAACTGGGCCTATTAATGCTGAAGTTTTACTAATCTCCTCCCCCATCAGTGAGCAGTATCCATTGAGTACAAAAAAGTAAACACATTTTTAGAGAGAGAGAGCAAACTGGCATTGTAGTAGGCACGATCAGAGGCCACTTTAGGCCAGCGAGTGGTACCGAAATACCGTAGCACGAATCACGTTTCCTGTAATGAATTGGTATGACGTTCATGGCGGTAGGAAACAGAAGGGGAGCAGGCAAAACTAGGTTAAGAATAGAGGAATATCAGTTAAAACACATTTAGTTTTTTAGTTACGTGGGTGATCGTGATGTCTGTGTACAATAGTAAAAATAATTTTCCAAATTTATATCTTTAAATAATAGGGGCTTTAAGAAGTACGAGAGGAAGTGGAAAGTTTCTGAAATAATCGGGTATAATCAGTCCAACAGTTTATGGATGTAATCTTATGGTATGTGGGTATTCCAAAATATTTTCTTTCCATACATTGGCTGCAATCCTCCTTGTAGGGAAGTGGCAAAGGCAAAGTATACATTCAGGAGAAGCTAATATTACTTCGATCACACCTTTTATTACCTTGGAAATAATGGGCTACCATAATTCCCCGCACCAAACTGCTTGGGTCATATATTCAAATTCATAAAATATATGATAAAAATTATCACTTTACTTACCAAAGCGTGTAGAAGAAGAAGAATGGGCAATAAAATTTGTACTTTTCGGGGTAATGTTTGATGGTGAAATAACAAGCATAGATAAACATGACCCAGGACACACAACGAAGCACTACCAATCCATATCCAGCAGGAGACTCGTACACATACAACACTTCACCAGGATCAAATATCTGATGAGGGAGAATGTTGAAATAATATTGATAGAAGTTAAGAGATCAAAGGGCATAGTTAAAATTTAGATTTCATGTTTTACTATTTTTCACATTCAGACATTTAAGCCTAAAGGAATAAAACATCTCTCACGTCTGAGAGAGAGAGAGAGAGACTTGTAAGCGTGCAGCACTTAGAAACTATTTTTGAACACTGTCGGGAACTTTGGTTGTAAAGACGGAAGAAAGAGGAGACTAAAATTTTACATATAAGGAGGGTGAAGCTAAATGACGTGCCTTTTGCTCATAGATGAAGAGCGTTGCATAGGTTATGCAGAAAAGACAGATGAAAGTCGTCAAGCGGACGGCAGATGCTTGTCTTAATCTGCCACGAGTGATGTTGAAGCCTTTCCCCATCAACAGCAGCATGAGTATCATCAATATATTTGTAACTGCTAACAACAGCTTTCCTGTAAAAATAGTGTAAGTAAATAAAAAGCTATACTATGTACGAATAAATCTAAATTATATTCCCATACACTATAACAAAGGCACCATTAACTCCTTGCTACTGCTAACAATACTATCTAGTTATACACGATAAAAACAACATTAAATGTTATTATAAATGAGATTACACTGTTGTCTCTTTTATACGAAACAGGAGTGCTGCACTGATGATGTACCGTGAAGGATGAAAGTTCAAAATATAGTTCTAATCTTCCTATGGCCTAATGAACGCGGCAGTATAGTATATACTGGCAACCCGAAAACATATCACTCGCGGTCTCAGAAACTCTTTACAAAATAAAATAAATTCGGAAAGAAAAATATGGGCTAACCTATTAATTTAGTCTCTGGGAAGCCAACACCGTTGTATCCATACTTGGCATAATGTAAGTTAAGAAACATCAGACCTAATATTTGAATGATTACAGAAGACAAGTACAAACGGTAAGTTGTGTGGAAGAGCTGGCGGCTTTTCAGTTCAGCTGTGTCGGGAAAGAAGAAAACTATAAACATTTCACAGATAATAATAATAATAATAACAACAACTTATTACCAAATGAATTCTGCCATGATACTTTATTAATAAGCAAGTGTTCTATTGCTGATATTCATTACCAGATTCTATTTGAATTAATACAGTAACTATCGTATGCTGTGGCTATGAGTCCTGAAAATCAGTGCTGCTGGGGAGTCCAACATTCCAGAAAATTCAACGCAGATTCAGTTATATGTGATATTAAAATAGTCAAATATTCATCAAG